>CM021108.1:143655473-143907835 GCA_007115665.2 Sequoiadendron giganteum
AGAGGGGATAGGAGGGAGAGGGTTGAGAGAGAGAGGGAGGGAGGGAGTGGGAGAGAGATAGAGGGTAGAGTGTAGATTTTTTAAGGCTATAGGGCTAAGGGTAGAGGGGAGAAAGATAGAGTGAGTGAGTGAGTGTGTGAGAAAGAGAGACCTAAGATATAGAGAGGGAGTGAGTGAGTGAGTGAGAGACCTAAGATTCCCTCTCTAGTTCTCTCTACCTAGTTGTCCCTCTATACCTATTTCTCTCTCCTTACCTCTCTACTCTCTATCTCACCACTCTCTCCATCTCACTCTCCCTCCTTTCCTCTCTCCCTCCTATCCATCCCTCTCTCCTTCCCTCTCTACCTACCTCTCACTCCACTACCTACCACTCTCTCCCTCACCCATCTTTCTCTCTTACTCTCTCCTTCCCTCTCTACTCTATATCTCTCCCCCCTTCCCTATCTAATCTATTTCTCTCTCTCCCCCTTCCTCTGTCCCCTCATTTTCTCTCCTCTCACTCTCTCTCCCTCTCACACACACTCACCTCAATCTCCTCCTTTCCTCTTCCACCATCCCTCCACTCTCCACTTCTCTCTATCTATCATCTCTCTCTACATCTCCTTCCCTCTATAACCATCTTTATCTCCCCTCCCCCTCTCTTTACCCACTTCTCCCTCTATCACTATATCTCAACCATGTCTCTCTCTCTCTCTCTCTCTCTCTCTCTCTCTCACACACACACACACACCCCTCTATCTCCTCCCTACTTGTCCATCCCTCCCCTCTCTAATTATCTCTATCTCTCCTCTCTCTACATCTCCTACCCTCTCTATATGGGGTTGACATGGTATAGGGGTTGAGGGATTAGGGTTTAAGGTTTGAGGGGTAAGGGTTAAGGGTTGAGGGATTAACATTATAGAGAGGTTGACTGATTAGGGTTTAAGGGTTGAGGGTTGAGGGTTGAGGTTGAGGGTTGAGGGTGCACCTATGTGTATGTCATTATTTTTAGCTTAATTTCTTAAAAAAAGGTAAAATAATAGTTCAACTTTCTAAAAAATAGGCAAACTAATAGTTAATTTCCACTTTTCCTAAAAATTCGTCAGTAGTATTTATAATATAATAATAATATAATATAATATAATATAGTATAATATAATAAAAATATAATATAATATAATATAATATACATAATATAATAATAATAAATATATAATAAAATTAATATAATATAACATAATAACATTAGTATAATAATAAAACAATAATTTAATAATTTAATACTACAATTAATCATATTTTATTAATAATATAATATTAAGGATAAATATAATTTACTAAGTATAATATTTCAAAAATCATATAATAATAAGAATAATAATATTATAATAGTAAGAATAATAGAATATTATAATAGTAGAATAATATAATAGTAATATCAAAGTAATAATACAATATTATGGTTTATTTTAATCCCCATCCATTTCATTATTCACTTTATACCATTACCACTCCTTCTAAAAAATTAAAAAAAATCATCATTTTAACCCTTATTGCTATACTGCGGGGGGACATTGTACTGTCCACAGTAGCGCGGTGGTCGGGTAGCAGTCAATGGAGCCAGCATGAAGTGTTTACCATGCTACCGCACGCGATCAATTCATTGACCGCGGTAGCGTGGTAAACCGTTAGTCATTGGCAAAGTGACTAAGGAGCTAGCAAATAATGTTCATCGCGGTACCGCGTGCAGTCAAACCACAGACCGCGGTGGTCGCGGTAAATAGGTAGCGATTAGCTGACGGTTAAGGCACGGCTAAGGAAGTGTAAAAGACATTCACCGCGATACCGCGGGGGGCTCCAAAGAGGACCGCAATAACGCGGTAAGCAGTTAACGGAAACAGTGAAATAGATACCGTTGGCCGTCATCAAGGTGCTTGCGGTAATGCGATAGATGGGAGTGGATACAGTCAAAGTCAATGACTGTGATATTGTGGGAAGTGGAAATAAAGGCCGCGGTAGCACGGTAAGGAGTGAAGATCGAGCGGGAAAAGTACTTAAAGCAAAATCAAAAGCAACTATAGTTAAAATATTTAATTTGTCGATAAGGCAGTGCAATTAAATATTTTAATTTATGCTAAAGAATACAAACGGCCATAAACATGAAATTGTAAATGGATGTAACTGTAATATGAAGGGTCACGACCCTTGGCATGTATTGTATAAATAATTTGAAAATCAGTTGAAGCAGGGGGTTAAGAGGTTAGAGTAGGAGAGAAATTTTTTGGGAAAAAATGTAAAATAGACAGGGCCTTTCCTGAAATAATGCAATGGAGAAGATGTTTTAAATCTCTCTCTCTCTTTCAAGTCTCTCCATCCTACCCCTCTCCCTCTCTCAGGTCTCTCTCTCACTCACTCAATCCATCTATCTCTCTCCCATCTCCCTTAAACCCTATACCCTCAAACAAATACCCTAAACCATCAACCCTATAGGTCCTCAACCCTATACCTTCAATTCTCAACCATCTACTCTATACATTGGATCCTCAACCCTCATCTATCTTTGTCCCTCCCTCCTCTTCTCTCCTTATCTCTATCTCACTTATCCCTCCATCTCTCCCTCCATACATCCCACCTTCTCTTCCCTAATACCTCAACCCTATACCCTCAACCCTTAAAACCTTAAACACTCAACCCTATACCCTAAACCCTCAACCCTCAACCCTTAAATCCTAAACCCTTAAACCCTCTACCCTCTACCCTCTACCCTCAACCCAATAACCTCAACCCCAATCCCTCAACACTTAAACCCTTAAACCCAATTAAACTCTCTACCCTAATCCCTCTATTAGGTAGGTCACTCACTCACTCCCTCTATCTCTCTCCCATTCCCTCTCCCACTCCCTCTCTCTCACTCTCTCCCACTCTATCATTCTCCCTCTCTCTTTCCCTCTCTCAGATATCTCCCTCCCACTCTCTCTCTCCCTCTATCTCATGTATCTCCTCCCACCCCCTCCATCTCTCTCGAATCCCTCTATCCCACCCTTAACCCTTAAACCCTTAAACCCTCTACCATCAACCCTTAACCATCTACCCTTAACCCTCTACCCTCTATCTCTCTCCCACTCCCTCCCTCACTCTCTCTCTCAAGACTCTCCCTCCTACCCCCTCTCCCTCTCTCAGGTCTCTCTCTCTCACTCACTCCCTCTCTCTCTCCCCTCTCCCCTAAACCCTAAAACCTTAACCCTTAAACCCTAAACCCTTAAACCCTCTACCCTCTACCCTTAACCGTCTAACCTCTATCTCTCTCCTACTTAATCCTTCTCTCTCTCAAGACTCTCCCTCCATCTCTCCCTCAACCCTTAAAACCTTGAACACTCAACCCTATACCCTAAACCTTCAACCCTTAAATTCTAAACCTCTAAACCCTCAACCCTAATCCCTCAACCCTTAAACCCTTAAACCCAATTAAACTCTCTACCCTAATCCCTAAACCCTTAACCCTTCAACCCTCATCCCTCAATCCTCTACCTTCAATCCTAAACCCTTAACCCTAAAACCTCAACCCCTATACCTTGTACCTTATATGTTGGACCTTGAACCCTAAACCCTATACCCTATACCCCCAACCATCTACCCTCATCCTTAAAATATTGACCCTCAACCCTTAAACCCTAAACCATTAAACCCTTAACCCTCAATCCTCAACCCTGAACCCTTAATCCCTTAATCCTCAACCCTTAAACCCTAAACCCTAAACCCTTATACCCTCTACCTTATACATTAGACCCTCAATGCTAATCCTTCAACCATATACCCTTAAAACTATACCCTAAACCCTCTAACCTCAACCCTAAACCCTTAAACCTTCTACCCTCTACCCTCTACCCTCTGCCCTCAACCCAATACCCTAAACCATCAATCCTATACCATAAATTCTCAACCCTCTATCCTATACATTAGATCCTCAACCCTCATATATCTCTATCCCTTTCTCCTATTCTCTCCTCTCTATCTCACTTCTCCCTCCATCTCTCCCTCCATCCTTCCCTCCCTCTCTACCCTAATCCCTCAACCCTATACCCTCAACCCTTAAACCCTTAAACACTCAACCCTCACCCCGATACCCTCTACCCTAAACCCAATACCCTCTTCCATCTACCCTTAGCCCTCAACCCTTAAACCCTTAAACCCTCTCTCACTCTCTCCCACTCTGTCTTTCTCCCTCTCTCTCTCCCTCTCTCAGATATCTCCCTCCCACTCTCTCTCTCCCTCTATCTCATGTGTCTCCCCCCACCCCCTCCATCTCTCTCGAATCCCTCTATCTTGAGTACTCCCTCTCCCTCCCACCCCCTCTCTATCTCTCAAGTCTCTCTCTCTCACTCCTTGTATCTCTCCCATCCCTCTATCTCTCACTCCCTCTCTCTCCTACTCTCTTAGGTATCTCTTTCCCACCCCCTCTCTCCCACTTTGTCTCCCTCTCCTTCTCTCTCAGGTGTCTCCCTCCCACTCCCTCTCCCTCCCTCTCTCTCACTCTCTCTAGATCTATCTCTATGGATTAGGGTTTAAGGGTTGAGGGATTAAGCCTCACTTATGTCACAATCCCTCTCTATCAAGCCTCACTTACCTCCCACCCTACTTTCTTAGGTCTCTCCTTCCCACCCCCTCTCTCCCACTTTGACTCCCTCTCTCTGAAGTCTCTCCTTTTCAAAGGAACATATTTGGCGCTCGCCAAATGGGTTTTACCTTGACACGGTAAAAATAAGGGTTGACCCCGTGATTCAGGCCCACATTCTCTTGTGTTTGTCTGGTTCAACACTTTATCCAAGTCAGAAACGCCTTTTTTTTTTGCAGTTGACTTCATATTGTACTAATCTATGCTTGATCCATCACCTTTTTACCACCAATTTGCATGGTAGACAACGTAGAAGAAGATATTTTGAAGTTTCTACATCATTTTACATTATCTGAGGCAATATATTCATTTTGGTAAATTGAAATGTTTGTCTTTAGTATATTTGTTTGTTTTTGACAATATAAACTAAATTTCCTTAATGATTTTATTAATCATAACAATTGGACTTAGAATTCAACATTGAATTAGATGGGATTTGCATAAAAAAGTTCAATTTTTATGCAGTTTTTATGAGTTTGAAGAACAAAAAAAATAAAAAACATGACACTTAACATAAATTTACTTATGAATTCTATTTGCATTGCTTATAGTAGTCCATTTCCAGCATGGCTAGTGGAATTCACTGTATTTCATTATTTTTCCAACTAATTTGGAAAACTTTTATTTTCATCTAATTTGGAAAACCTCATTGCCAAAGAAATAGTGAATAATGATAAGATATAGCATCACAAACCCTTCTTTGAATCCATATTCTTCATGACTTTGTTGACAATCAAAAATTTGGTTTTGAGAAAAATAAACACAAGAGTCTCTAGTTTTCATTTAGGTGGCAGCAATTTATACCCTAGGTTTGTGATTCTCATTGATTTGTTGTATTGAATGGTTTCCACCCCTCTCTGCATCAATTTTTTTGTAAAATGCATTACTTACTTTTGTTCTATGTGTGTTTGTGGACATGTAGCATTCAAGGTCATGCCGAGGAAATGACCGAAGCCTCTAACACCAGAAGAGCGTGCAGTTAAAAATGCAAGGAGAAGAGAATCAAAAAATGTAGCTTGTGAAGCAAAGGAATTGCAGCCCATACAGCCACAAACTTATGTGCAATCTAAGAGAGATGTCAAATTGGAAAAACAAAGGGCACGAATGAGGAAAGTTCGTGGAAGGACAAGAATGAATACAGAAGTTGGGGGCACATTATCAACCATAGGTGAAGCTCAATGCACATCTCCAGTTGAAGACACATTGACAACAACATGTGGTTTTCTAGGTACATCGGAAATCACATCTCCAATTGAAGACACACCATCCAAAACATTGCGTTTTGAAAGTAAATCAGCAAACACATCTCTATTTGAAGGAACTCCACAAACGACATCTCAAGTTGGAGGTACAACATCGTTTACATGTCAATCTCAAGGTATATCATCAATTGCACCTCCAATTGAAGGTACACGATCTATCCCCGATGTTGTTGACCTTCCCAATATTGACACAAATTTACATTTGAGAACTCCTCCTAGAGTTTTGCATAGAAAACCTACATTTTTTATTGATATTGATTCCAATGTTTTGAAATGGATGCCTAATAAGATTCCAAAATGTACATGTCAAAGATATGCAGAAAGGATATGGAGTTTGTTTTTTGCAAAGCTAAGTGAGGGTGGAAGATGTCAACTATTTTTTGAAATGATGAGGCAACTCAAATTTAGGCCCACCATGAAGGCTCTTGGGCTAAGAGTTTTGAATGACTCAAGAAAAAATTCCATTGTAAGGAACTTGATGAGTGCATATGAGAGCGTGGGTTCCACCTCACGCACGAAGGATAGTTGTGCCATACGACGTGTGATGACAACAACACTGTTAAGCAGTCAAACAAGGAACAAGGTGAACCTTACAAAGGCAAGTAAGTCTTTCAAAATAAGTAGATCATCTCTAATGAGAGCCAAAGGAAGGCATGAAAGAGTTGGAGGATCCAAATAGCAATGAGTTATGGGCATTTTCGGGTAGAGTGCCACAAAAGACACAAGAATTGCTCAAGGCTTGAGATCTTTAATTGTGAATTATTGGAAGGATAACACAAGGACCTCTCCTAATCAAAGAGATGTTGTAAGAAGGAGAATTGGTAGTATAAACCATGAGCCACATCCAATGCATTATTTGGATACCACTCAAACCCAATTTTTTGCTGATTTTGTAGAAAAGTTTCCTGAAATTAAAATATGTCAAAGGTATTTTGAAATGCTAAAGCCTTTTTATGTCAAAATAAATCGCACACGCACTACTTGTTGTAGGGTTCATATTGAGTTTTCTAACCATTATGATGTTTATCGACGTATATGTGTAGATATGCATACTGACAATGTTTTGAAGGAATGTAACATAATGCCTCCACCTAGATCGTCAAGGAAATTTTTGTCTTCCATTTTATGTGAAAGAGAGGATGGTCAAATTTTTTACAAAAAATCATGTTTGGATGGCACATGTGATCATTGTGGTGGCATGCAACATTTTCCAATTTTCCAACACATGGCTAGTACACAGACAATTAGAGACAAAATTGTGGAATTTGGCAAATATACGATAGTGGCATACAGTCTAAAAGATGGGAAAGAAGCAAAGAAGTGTGAATTGGTTAGTGATAAGATTAAGATGTATCAGTTTATGGGCATTTTTCATGATCGGGTGGTTTATGATTATGCAATGCATACACACAGAGCACAATGGTTGGACTCACAGTTCAAGTTATGCAAGGACACATTTCCACTTCGTCATATCATTTTAGTTGTCGACTTCGCTGAGAACTACACACTACAACCACAGAACAAGGTGCAATCATAGTACTATAAATCTGTACAGGTTTCTATATTTGTACATATAGCATTCATTCATGCAAATGATAGTACAAAGGAAAATAGGAAAGTATTGAGGGAGTATCACTTTTACATTAGTGATGATCGCACACATTCTCCAGAGTTTGTTCAAGGTTGCTTTCATATGTTCTATGCCGATCTGGCTAGCAAGGGCATACCATTTAGTCAACATATCATATGGTCAGATAATTGTACATCACAATTCAAGAACGCCAGAATGTTTTACTAGTTGAGCAGGATGCATAGGATTAGTGGTGTTCAACATATGTGGAACTTCTTAGAGGTCGGGCATGGAAAGGGGGAGCATGATGGAACAGGTGCATGTATCAAAAGAGCCCTAGCACAAAAAGAGTTAAAGTACACAAATAGTGGAAAGTTGACAGATGTAAGATCAATTGTCCAGTGGTGCAATGGTTCAATGGGTCTAGGTAGTGAAGGAAATTCTTTAGTTCGTAGATTTTTTCATTTAGTAGATGATACTAACATTGCAAAATATGAGGATTGTTGTACACTAACAGTATTGAGCGAGCTACACTCTTTTAGAAGCTCCAATGCAGGTACATGGACTATCCATACAAGGAAGATGGCATGCTTTTGTTATGCATGTACACTTCAATAATGGAATGATTGCGAGTCAACAGAGTGGGTTGATGAATGGTCTATAAGAAGTCTAACCCCACTTGACACTTATCAACTCCCGATGGCTTTACAAATCATGAAGATGCAATCATCCATTGAATTTGATCATTTATCGGACCTACTAGAACCAGGTAATATATCTCACTTACAAGTTTTATTATGTTGCTCGGTAAATAAATCTAACAAGATGAACATATCAATGCAGGGCATGTTTATGTGGTAATTGTAGATGAAGACAATGAAGAGGGTACAAATTATAACCTGTGTCATTATATCGAGGCCAAAAAGAAATTGGAGTCCCCAGTTATAGACGGAGAAAACATAGAATATCCTACAGGTTTGGTGGTTGTTACTAGAACATGGCTTCGAAGGTATCCAGTTAAGAATGTTGCAGTTTGGTTGTTTGAGGACTTTGACACGCATCGGAAAATTCCTCAGTATTCGAACCTTGTCGTCACCACCAACGTTCATTTGATCAAATATAAGGTTAAACCTGCGAACAAGAACTTGTGGAAAGTGCGTGAGTTTGACCATGAGGCAATACTCGACACAATAAAGACTAGAGCAGACCCAGATGGTTCCCTAGATTGATTTGTAAGTATGCACATTGAATTTGTAAAGCCATGTTATTGATCACTCTTTTGGACCAACACCTTGCAATAAGGCTTTTTCACGATTACTGTTTGATGTCATATGCATTTACAACTGTCATTGATCCTTTTCTGATTGTGACTGTAGGTAATACTGAAGTTTGTCAAAGTATATAAGAAAAGAACAACATCAGTTGCTAGTGCAAGTGTTCAGTGGTATGAGAAACATCAGTTGTTGGTGCATTTTCTGGTTGTCAATCTTCTCTTTCTTTTCCATCTCCTAGATTTATCGGATTGTTATATGCTACATGTTTTATGTTAAGCCTCTCAGTGATATATTTAAAATTTATACTTAGGGTCACCGAGAGATGATAAAGTAGCGAAGGGGCACATCACCATTGTAGGACCTTCAATCGACCTCCTTATCTAGCATGCATGAAGGTGATAGTAGGTCTCGTCAGCTGTATGACTGACATGATTTAGTTATTTCTCTTTTAACGATTTTTATGTGAGTCTATGTCTAAGATTAAGAGGCTTTTGCAGGTTTTTTGTGGACCAAATTCCTATGATACTACACAACCACAGAGAGGCTACTACCCATGTGTTTCGTAGGGAGCAGGTGATGTACATGTTTTGAACCATTTTGGAATGCAAATAGTTGGGCCAGCTGAGGTGGAATGGAAAAAAGAAACTGGGCAACAACTCCTTTTGTCCTTTTCTCAAGTACAATATATTTCACGATTTGTGTTGGAAATGGGAGGATTATTTCCCTACATGTATTGCTACAAGTATTGAAAAATGGGAGGATTTTCAAGATGTTCTTCCATCACTATTGTAATATTTTTATTGACTTACTGTATTTTTTGAAGACTCCACATTCATAAGGACCTATTGCTGCATACACAACCATAGCTCTTGGAGTCTTTAGACACTGACTGACATAGACTTGATAGTCATAGGACATTGACTGTGGTGAGTGAATTTGATTGTCAAGCACTTTATAATCATACACTCACTGTACTTAACAACTGATCACTACTCATTTCTAATCTGTCCTTTTCATTTGCACATTGCCATGTACAGTGACCCTTCACAGTTCCCTTGTGTTCATACATTCATGATGCTTGTCTTAATGAATAACCTTCCTTTAAATCTATTGTCCTTTGATGAAGTGACAAGGTAGGGGTAGCATATGCCTTAGAGAAATCAATGCAACCTAGGTCATCTCTAACATACCTTAGGGTATGACATTCAACAAAAAAACTACTATGGTTCAACCGACTCGATCCCTTAAGGGTGCAAAGTACAAAAGGGAAACAATATTTAACAGGGTATTACTCATAAATCATGGTGATTACAAAATATTTTTCTGAACCTATGAGTTCACGTTGGGCCCTTCTACAATAACCTTTCTCGGTTTTCGCTATCTCGGAGGCTTTTTCCTATGGTGGTGAATTTTCACTCGAGGAAAAAGTTGTCAAATGCAAGTAGTTGAAAGTTGCAAAGTGGTGCAACTTTCATTCTGCAGCTCATGTGACCAAACAAGTTGTTCCAACACATCCGAGTGGGTACGTTTACGCTAGGAATGGTCCTCTTTCACACCTAAACATGCGGAATCGCTTTGAGCTACGTTCAACCGAATCGATCCCTTAAGGGGCCAAAGTACAAAATGGTTGTGAAATTCAGCATGCTATTACTCAGACACCGTGACGCTTAGAAACTTCTCATCTAAACCTATGAGTTCATGTTGGGCCCCTCTACAATAACCTTTCTCAGTTTTCGCTATCTCGGAGGTTTTTTCCTATGGTGGCAAATTTTCACTCGAGGAAAAAGTTATCAAATGCAAGTAGTTGAAAGTTGCAAAGTGGTGCAACTTTCGTTCTGCAGCTCGTGTGACCAAACAAACTATTCCAACGCATCCAAGTGGGTATGTTTACACTAGGAATTGTCCTCTTTCACACCTAAACATGTGGAATCGCTCCGAGCTACGTTCAACCGGATCGATCCCTTAAGGGTCCAAAGTGCAAAATGGCTGTGAAATTAAGCATGCTATTACTAAGACACCGTGATGCTTAGAAATTTCTCGTCTGATCCTACAAGATCACATTAGGCCCATCTATAATAACCTCTCTCAGTTTTCGCTATCTCGAAGGCATTTTCGTGTGCTGGCAAATTTTCACTCAAGGAAAAAGTTGTCAAATGCAAGTAGTTGAAAGTTGCAAAGTGGTCCAACTTTTGTTCTACAACTCATGTGACCAAACAAACTATTCCAACGTGTCTGGGTGGGTACGTTTACGCTAGGAATGGTCCTCTCTTTCACCTAAACATGCGGAATCGCTTCGAGCTACGTTCAATTGGATCGATCCCTTAAGGGTCCAAAGTGCAAAATGGTTGCGAACTTCAACATGCTATTACTCGGACATCATGATGCTTAGAAACTTCTCGTTTGATCCTATGGGATCATGTTGGGCCCCTCTACAATAACCTTGCTCAGTTTTTGCTATCTCAGAGGATTTTTCCTATGGTAGCGAATTTTCACTCGAGGAAAAAGTTGTCAAATGCAAGTAGTTGAGGCATATTATCAAACAATTCACTACCTTATCTATGTCTTGTCATGGCATTCCATCACCATGAGACCACTTTTCTTTGAGGCATTTAAAAAAAAAATTCAATGGCTTGTCTATGCTATTGCTTACTATTATGCTTTCCTATATTTTTTCCAAGCATCCATAGCTTGTTCGAAAGCATTTGTTTTAGGCTTTTAGCCATAGCAAGAAGGAAATGAACTGTTTGATAAAATGCTTTGGTAGACATATATGAAAAATGTCGTAGCATAGACAAGGGAATGAACTATTTGAAAAAATGCCTCAAAGAAATGTGGTCTCATGGAATTCCATGACAAGCTAAAGCAATTGGCAGCTACTCCTAGTTATTAGTTATGCAATGTGAAGTAATTGCATAACTGCTTAGGTTGACTTTGTCAAAAGCTATATTGTAATTGAAATTTTGTCATCTATCAACATCTATTTATTCGCTATGCAATGTGAAGTGATGCTTTGAGTTTGAAAGATGTGCAATGCATGAATAAAAACTACAAAAATCTATTGTCTACATTTCATTAGTTAAACTCTTTAGTTTATTTTCTCTCTATCTCTCTATGCTATGGAAATGCCTTTCAATTTCAAAGAAGATAGTTTTTATCTCTTGTTATACAATTTTTTACGTTTTTTTATCTCTTGTTATAAAAAGGAGCAGATATACAATGTTAAAGAAGAGTGAAAGCACAACTAAATTTATCATTTCAAAGCAATTTTTTTGATGCATTTTTTCAAACAGTTCACTGCCTTCTCTATGCTATTGCTTACTATTATGCTTTTGATATATTTTTTGAAGCATCCATAGCTTGTTCAAAATCACTTGTTTTAGGCTTTTAGCCATAGCGACAAGGCAGTGAACTGTTTAAGAAGATGCTTTGGTAGGACATGTATAAAAAATGTGGTAACATAGACAAGACAGGGAACTATTTGAAAAAGTATCTCAAAGAAATTCAGTCTCATAGAATGCCATGACAAGAAAATGAAATTGGCAGCTGCTCCTAGTTATTAGCTATGCAATGTGAAGAAATTGCATAACTGCTTAGGTTGACTTTGTTCAAACTATATTGTAATTAAATTTTCGGCATCTATCAGCATCTACTTATTACTTATGCAAAGTGAAGTAATGCTTTGACTTTGAAAGATGTGCAATGCAATGTAATCAATGACATGAATATAAACTACAAAAGTCCATTTTTTACAATTCATTAGTTAAAATATTTATTGTATTTTCTCTCTATATTTCTATATGCTATGTAAATACCTTGCAATTGTATTTAAAAGGCTTAATAGGTCAGTTAGGTGGTATTTGCAAAATCAAGTTGTGAATGAATGGTAATTAAGAGCAAAATTGGCAAATTGCCATCTTAGAAGTATAACAAAGGGTGGTTATGGTGGTTCATCGGCTCAAGGGGTAGTTGGAAGGTGGTATAAAGATATATTGTTGTAATACCCCGAGTTGAGGGTTGATTTTGTTCAGTTTCTAATAACAAAATATACTTGAAAACACTGATCACTGGTTTTCTTTGTTTTCCTAAATTTTCTTTGCCTTGCACAGGCCCATACAAGTCTATCATGACTTGAGGCTTTGGATACTTGATTGCATATTTTTTTACTCTCTTTGCATATGTTCTGAAGGTTTAAATCCATCGTTGGTGTGTGTGGGATCAACAAACTTGGTTACTGCTATGTTTTCTGTGTTAGGGGTTTTGAGGGCAACACCATGACACATTAGCCAATCCACCTATTGTTCTGACCCTGTTGCTCGGTGGATTGGCCTGTACCATGATTAGTTTTGTGTATGAATACTTTGGAGGCTGAGAGAATGAATAAACTCAGTGGGGTGTGAAGTTCTAATGTTGTTCAGGGGTGTTTCCACCATGAAAGTAAGGAACTCAAGTACTAAATCTGAGAAATACTAAAAGGAATGGGATTGTGAGTGTCTTTTAAGTTAGGGCAGAGGTATTGTGGGGTGTTTGCACCTTTGGAAGGATTGGGGGAGGTATGGAGTTCCGAGTTTCTTTAAAACCCTTGTTTTTGTGAAGGTTTAGGATAGTTTGTGAGTAGAGGAATAGAACAAGTTCTTGGGGCTCTTAAAATGGGAGAATCCTGAGTTTGGTGATCATCCCTAAGACTATTTCAAGTTTCCTTGGTTTGGAGATGAGTTTGTGAGGGGGTTCCTTTGGAAATTAGGCCTAATTGTGAAGCCTAAAGCGAGGGAGCTGTATTGAAAGTTCATGTTGGTCCAAAAGAGTTACTATTGGTTTTGGCATATGTTGTGTAACCCTAAAAAGGGTATCTTAATCCACCTTTAAATGGTCAGGTGTTTTGGAAAGGTTGGGAAAAATTAGGCTTGGACCAGGTTTTGAGTTTGGTGCAGGAGCGCCTACACCACATCATCAATTTTTTTTTATTTGAACACATCAATAGGGAAATTTTAGTGTCTTTAGGTTTATTTTGTCTAATAAGCTTTGAGAGATCAAACATAATGCAAATAAAGGGTGTTTTGTGTCTTAGAAGTCAATTAGAAATCATATAAGTTGTAAAATGTTGACAAAGCAACTTTAACACAAACAAATGTAATTAAGGGACCAACTAATCCCAAGGTTGGTTATGGGCATTGGGGAGAATATGGTTGTTGGAAAATTATTTAAAAATCCTTACCAAGGATCGAATGAGAGAGTGGAAGAATTTTTGTAATAATTTTACACAATAAACACCACAGTTTTGAGCAATTTTCTAGAAAAATATTGTTTTCTTGATCTTTTTGAGTGTTGTACGGGCATATATAGGTTTTTCATGGTATAATAATTTTAGAAGATGTGTCTATATTTTTTCTAATTCATTTATTTTTTATTTGGTGTCTTAACTCTTTGTTTGTAGAGAGAACCAACACAAACAGTGACTGTCCCAGTGTTGCTGAATCAAGGGTTTGAGGGGAAATTTGTGATGTAACAATCAATCCACCTATTGTTTGCTATTGTATCTCGGTGGATTGATTGAAAAAATGTTATAATAAGTGTTTCAACTCATTTTGGAATAAGGAGTCATAATTATGTGGTGTTTTTGTGACTATTCTAAGACTGAACAAGGGTTTTCCAACATGGAAGTGAGGAACCAAAGAGAGGTTTTTGAGAATTAATGCCTATAAGGGTTATGTGAGGGTCTGATGAGTCTGTGTAGAAGTATTTTGAGGTTTTTGGGGCTTTGGAAGTGTTGAGAGAGGTCTGGAGTTGTATGTTTCTTTAAAACCCTTGATTTTGTGAAGGTTTTGGAGGGTTTCTTGGGTTTTGTGAGTTAGAGGCTCTGTAGACACAAAATAATGAAAAAATTTGAGGTTTGGCACCATGAAATAAGACTATCCAAGGCATTTGGATAGATACCTAAAGTTGGAAGGGTGGTCCCTTTGGAAAAAAAGGGCTAATTGTGAACCAAAATTGAAGTAGGTGTGTTGAAAGTCTATGTCGGTCCAAAAGAGAGACCACTGATTCTTTGGTATGTTATGTAGCCCTAAAAAGGGTATCTAAATCCATCTTGTAATTGTCTAGTGTTTTGGAAAGGTTGGGAGAAATCTGGCTAAAACTGAGTTTTGAGTACTACAAGAATAACCAGTCACAAATGTGAGTTTTAGAAACCTTGATGAATCTGACTTAGGGATTGTTGTCAATTGATTTAATTGTCATTGTATGAATGTTGATGGTCTTTGTAGGGCCTTGGTGGAGTCTTGTTTTTCATTTGCAAGGTTGAGGAGTTGAGACCCTTGATGTTGGGTTGATGCCTATTAGGCTGAATCACTATGAAGAAGAGTTCTTGATTGAGAATTGACATTTCCATTGTTGTGAGTCTTCTCCACCTTGGCTCTACATCAGAGTGCTACAAGGGTGGATTGTTGGGTAAGTTGTTGAATGAAGATTTTGGTTTGATGGGGCTTTGAGGTTGTGTAGATTGCTCAAAATAGGTTGTATTAATCTTGTTAGGAGCCCCTTGAAGGCAAGTTATCAGACTGATTGGGTTTGAGCCTCCTTGCCTCTGCATCGGTGAGGCACAATTAATTGAAGCATTCCAAAGGATACAAACCACCACGAATGGAGCTTACTTATACAATACGCTTTAGATGGGGCTTATTGAGCATTCCACGATAATTAATTAAGCATTAGATGTAAACAAAATCCATGCCTACAACATTCAAGCATACAACTTACACGATACGCATGATAACATCATTCAAGAATGGCAGTAGCAAAATAAGGGTTTCTTAATCAAAAATCCGAAAGGCTATACAATGATATATATTGATAAAAGTATATAAATATATCCAAAAAAACCATATAGGCTTAGTACAAAGGAGCCATTTCGATAAAATATCATGTATATATATCAATAGTACAAAACATATGTTCCAAAATGCCACATAGGCATACAACAAACAACACTAATACATAGTCATTTCCCTCTAGGGGAAGGAAATAGATCCCGTGCTGCCTTCAAAATTCGGCTGGATGGAGTGACTATTGCTTGTCTTGTCTTTTGAACATGCCCGCTACTCCTCCTCTCTTCACTCTGGACCTTCAACTGATACGATTAAAAGTAAAGATGTTAAAACATAGAAATTGAATTATGGAATGGCATATAACAAAATATAATCACTTACCACATACATATAGTCATCATGCAAATTTAAAGCATCACCATGTCCATGATCTGGAGTGACAACCACCTATAGCAACCATGAAGATAGAAATTAAACTACATAAAATTATCGTGAAAATTTTCTATAATAGACCATAAAAGAGAAAATATAATGTCAAATCAACTAATCTATTCCATACCTCTCTCAATGGATCAGAACTGGCTATTGCTGTAGCAACTCCATGGTCCATCATGCCACCAACATCACCAGGGCTATCTCTGGTCAACAACTGCAAATGAAACAATATCTCAGGTATCATGTTGATATAGGAGAACATAATGTGACGCGATCAACGAATACTTGAATGCAATGTTTGTGTTTCTCATCAATTTTTTAGATTTGTATATACGCAAAATTATGAAAACTAGCTAACATAGATTTACAATCCTATTAATGAATAAAGGCTACCTGAGTGTACGTTGTTTGAGGATATGAATCATGAGGTGTGGAGGAAGAAGGTGCACCAGGAAATTGTTTGAAATCCGAAGCATGTTATGAGACAAACATTCAAATATAACATTCAGTTGTTCAAATGCAATAACAATATCTTTAATACTAGTTGCATACCTGTGGACTCATCGTCGAGAATGTATAAGGGTCTGTAGGAATAGAGCATCCCTCATGAACAGTGCGACCTTGAAATTTCATCATATCAAAATTCTACTAATTTAGTTATTCTTAAATTTCAAAATATATTTTAATAAACAACATTAAAATAACTTGCTAAATTTTACCTGAGTGTCAATGTCGAATGTATCATTCAGAATATCATATGTGAAAGCCATTGCCTCTACAACTGACATAGGCCATGTAGCTGCATCATGAGCACCCTGATAATCATACGTGCAAATGACACCACAAGCGCCACAATGGTGGGGTGGAGCTCGGGGCCTACATGTCTCCTCCACACAAGGCTCTACTAGAGGACTCACACACTGTAAAATGGTCTGGGTGAGTGAGCCAATCGACTTCATCATGTCCACCTCCACACTATCCTTAACAATGGAAGGAACAACGACATGCTCCACCATGGGTCTGCCCAAGGCTCTCGGTGCCAATTGTGGATTACGTCATACAACAGGTCTATCGTGTGTGGAGCCCCCACCTCTACCCTAAAAGTCTAAGATGTCAAAATAGTTTGACATTTTATTGAGGACAAACTCGCAATAGAGTTTCCTCAAAAAGTATTGCAGCACCTCATGGTTATTGCATGGAGGTTGGTCAAATACCATCCACCACTACTCCCAAAATTTGTTTCTAATTAAATCATGGTGGCACCAATGGATGGGGAACCTCCTGCATGCATGGGAGAAAAGTTCATTGGCTTTTGGGTCTTTAAATAGGGCACACAACTTGGCTTTGCTAATTTTTAGTTTTTTGACATCTACATATGACAAACCATTAGCATAAAATTGCCTCATCTCATCTCTCTTAGTTGACCAAAAATTCATTTGCTCGCTCATTTCTCCTACATGAGTGAAAATTGACTTCAATGATTCAACAATCCCTCTCCTATAAGGGTGGGTTTCGACATGCTCGGTTAATCTTGCAATTAATTGTTGAATGTCTCTTTTATTGTTTTCAATTTGATTTGAATATTTTCTTGTGTTCCTTGAGGATGCCTATGAATTGATGGAGGGGTTTCGGGTTGTTCTTGTATAGGAGGCTCTTGATGAGGGGGTGATTGTGAATTCTCAATGTTTTGAGGTGGAGATTCATTCCCTGAGAATTAGAACAAAGTTTTATTACAAAAATCTATTTAAAGTTGCATTCCAAATCAAATTCGAAATAAATAGAATAAAAATACACACCTCTTTGCAATCTTTGACCTCTCCAACGTGTTGGCGACATTCTCGTGGAAAATGGCAAGCTAAGGATGCAAATAATGGAGGAGATTTGGCGAGCGCGAGCTACAGACCTAAAATCTTCCTTCTCAAGCCGCATGTTGAAGACAAAATGAGGGTTCCAAACCTGACTTTTGTATTTTATGTCTAGAAATACATTTGGCACACACCAAATTTGGCATGTGCCAAATGTTTTTTTGACATTTGGCTTGCGCCAAAGGCCTTATTTCGGCATGTTTTTGATCATTTTTTCAATTTGGCACCTAAATTGTGTCATAGATTGGTGCACTTACCCATATGTCAACTTCAATAAAACAAAAGAATATTTACATCTGTCGGCTTAAATTGTGAATAAAGTATAATGCATATCCACAATGGTCAGACACAACTTGGCTAAGACCTAAACAAAGATGCAAAAACACGAAAATACTTAAACTAATTACTTCCCATACATTCACGACATGATACATTTATGAAGTCGGCTCTAGTACTGATAAAATAGAGAATTAGCCAATCGGATCTTCTAACTCGCACATGGATCGATACGAGCCACCAAGAATTACTAGAAGAAGAGATTATACACCAAGAAACATTCCCTAAGATGTGCGACACAAAATAATAACAAAAAATCTTCATATAGATCGATGAATAATGAATTACCGTATACTCTGTTCTTCCTTGATCTAATCTTCAATTTGTTTGTTGGTATGGTCGAATGATGATGTGCGCATCTAATCACCAATTAGATTTTCCATCAATGACAACACCAAATGATAGTAGCCGTGTCTCTTGCCAACAATGACACCACAGACTTGTCCACATTATAGAAAAGGGTCTAAGGACCTTGAAAAATAAAAAGCTTGTTGAAGGGTTGTCCAATTGTAATCTTGATTTTGATTTATGTATGCATTACACTTATGGAAAAAAAACCTTGTTCAGTTTTACTTGAATTCTCATAAATCTTGTGGTGTATTAGATCTTATTCATTATGATGTGTTTGGTCTTGTATATGTTCCTTTGATTGGAAAATCCACCTATTATGTTTCATTATTGATGATTTTAGTAGAAGGACATGAGTATATTTTCTAAAGAGTAAATCTAAAGTTTTCAATCGATTTAAATAATTTAAATAAATAGTTGAGTTGCACACTACAAATAAAATAAAATGTTTGAGGAATGATAATGGTAGTTATTTTTTTTATGATTTTGATAGATTATGTAAATATTGTGGCATTCATAGAAAAAATACAACTTTATATTCTCCACAGTAGAATGTAGTTGCAACAATAATGAATAGGACACTGATGGAGAAGACTAGGAGTGTTGAATGGTGTTGGTCTAGAATTTGTTTTTAGGTTGAATCTATTGTCATTTCTTATTACTTGATTAACATATCTACTACATCAACTCTTGTTGATAATATTCCTATAGAGGCATGGTCAGGTCACAAGCCTTTGATAAGATATCTTAGAGTTTTTGGTTGTGAGAAATACACACATGTGCCAAAGGAGAAGCAAACAAAGTTGGATAATAAGGCTATGAAATGCATCTTTATTGGATATAATTTTGGTGTGAAAGGATACAAGATTTAGGATCATGTTACACAAAAGGTAATATATAGTAGATGTGTTTTTTTAGAGAAACTAAGCCTTCTTCTATTACATTATAGCCAAAATAGACTGAAGGAAGATGTGAATTCACTTCCCTCTATGTCTAAAAATGTTTAATCGAGGCCTCTAGATAGACAAGAAGTTGAGGAGAGCTCATTTAGCTCTAAATCTTCAAAAGAGGAGGAAGAACCTCCAACTCAACTTGTTCAGAGGTCTACAAGGCATAGACAGCCACCTAAAAGGTATTCACTTGATGATTGGAGATGTATTTTTTCTTTGAATACTTTAATGTGGATGAACCTATATTTGTGGAAGAGGCATTAGGTATGAATGATGCAAAATTGTAGAATATTGCTATGGATGAAGAAATGGTAGCTTTGAAAAAGTGATATATGGGATCTAGTACAATTGCTTAAAGGACAAAAACATGCTGGTTTCAAATGGGTGTTAAGAAAAAAGATTGGTTTAGATGGAGGTATTGAGAAGTACAAGGCATGGTTGGTTGCAAAAGGTTACTATTATGTTGAGGGTGTTGGTAACGGTGATATATTTTCTCTTGTGCAAAAATGACATCTATTAGATTCTTACATTCTATTACTACTGCTTATGATTTAGAGGTTGAACAAATGGATGTGAAAATAACTTTCCTTCATGGTGACTTGGAGGAGGATATTTATATGACATAACCATAGAACTACATCCAATGGAAGGTAAAAGTAATTTGGTTTGCAAATTGAAAAAAATCTTTATATGGCCTCAAATAGAGTCATAGTATGTGGTACCAAAAATTTGATACATATGTGTTGAGTTTAGGATTTGATTGTTCTAAATCATATCATTGTATTTATTATAAGTATGATGGTAATTGTTTTTTATTTATTACATTATATGTTGATGATATGTTATTTATTGACCTAAAGGGAAAGGAATGATTTCAGAACTAAAGTCTCAACTTGCAACTAAATTTGAAATGGAAGATCTTGGTGTAGCTAAATACATTCATGGGATGGAAATTAGAAGAGATAGAGTGAACATAAATCTATGACTTGGCTAGAGTAAGTATGTCAATTCAATTTTACAGAGGTTTAACATGCAAGATTGTAGTCCATTTGTGTTCCTCTTACAAATGGAATGAAGTTATCAATTTCAAATTGTTTAGCATCCCCATCAAAGATGGAAGACATGAGAAAATGCCTTACTAGAATGTAGTTGGAAATTTTATTTATGATATGATATATAATAGACCAAAAATTGACCAATCAGTGGGAGTTATTTCCAAATATATGTCTAATCCTAGTAGAGTTCATTGGGATGTAGTTAAAAGAGTCTTAAGATATTTGTAGGTACCTCATAGTATTTCTTGTGTTATTATGGTAATTTGATAGGGGGTGAACTTTCCCTTGATATTCATGGTTATGTGGATTCAAATCAAAAAGGTGATGTTGATAGTAGATGATCAACCAATGCTTATGTGTTTACTTTATTTGGTGCGGCAATTAGTTGGATGAGTAAGTGATAGGTTGTAGTTGCTTTTTACACTATTTAAGATAAGTATATGATAGCTAATCATGCTTGTAAAGAAGAAATTTTTATTAAGAGATTGTATTTAGATGTTGGAGTAAAATGAGAAGTAGTGACAGTTTATTGTGACATCAGAGTGCGATCTACCTAGCTAAGAGCTTGGTATTTCATGCTAGGACCAAATAGTATAATATCATTTTGACAGAGATATGGTCAAGGATGGGAGGGTGAAGCTAGATAAGGTAGAGAATTTGATTAATGTTGCAAATTATTTAACTAAGGTTGTGAAAATATAGAAGTTTAGATGGTGTTCAAAGTCTATGGGCCTCTCAACCCCTAGTAATTAAATCATGGTATTGATCCTCTTGTTTCTCTTTCAAGGTGTTTGAAAAGTAGGAGAATGTTAGGAAAAATGGTGTCTCAACCTTACGATTATAATAGGTTAATATATTTGAGTGCAGGGGGTACCCCCCTTGTGAGGTTTGGGGGCTATGCGCCTTGGTGGGGGCTCAGGGGAAATGCCCCTAAAAGACACATTTTATGTATATTTTATTATTGTCAATCTATATTTTTCATCATTAGGTCTCAAATCTAATGATAGATATTTTGTTGGATTGTCTTACCCTAGAAGGCAACCCTATTTTATAAGGGAATTATATTATGACCATGCATTGTGATGTATTATGAGAGTCTGATAGTTTTTGTGTTTCCTTCATATCTTAGGTTGGTGATATTCCTATGAGAAGCTTGCTCTAAAAGTATATTGTAATCTCTGTAATTTGTGAATAATATATTGGGAGACTTTTGGAGGATGTGGGTATTTTGTATTGAAAGGGTTTTCCCCACATAAATCATCATGTTGTGGTATGCATGATATTTATGTAGCTATTGTTAAGATCTAATTTTTTTGCATTACCCTCCTCTCGAGGTTAGTGTAGGAATTTGTTCCACTACCTTAACTTCCTTACACAACACTTCCAACTATCTTGGATAAGTAAGTACATGTCTCTACTCCTTCTATTATTCATCCAACTACTCATACTCTCATTTTCTCACCCTATTCTTACCTTTACAACAAAGTGTCCAATTTATTTCCTCCATCATAACCCCTAGACCTTAGTGACTATTGTGCCACCATTATTGATATCTTTGCTTGACACCCAAACCATTCCCTCACCATCCATACCAACACTTTAGCCATCCAATCTGTAATATTCATTCAACCATGAATACAACCTATATTACAACATTCACATCCCAATTTTAACCTTCAATATTTCTCCTCTTCAACTATCATGACACATTTTCTTTTAATACTTTATGTAATAATGAAACTTGTGCAATTATTTATCATTTTTACTTACTATCTTCCTCATGGGTCCCTATTGATAGGTAGATTCATTTTTTCACCATCAAATTTTCATTAGCAACTATTAATAGCTAAACATGCCTATGAGGCCAAGATGGAAAGATGGAAGTAACATGAAGATAGAGCCTCAACACACACCCACATTAAGTCAATATATGATCTAGATTAGAGATAACTAATGATTGCACATATAACACCTAATATAGATAATCCATAAGGTTCGATGCAATTGAAGACTACTCAATACACATAGCAGGCTTAAGCTTGTTAGAGATGCAACTAGAGATAAAGTTGAGAAAATGGAGGAAACACAAAAACAATTCATCCTTAACTTCTTGAAGCTTAGTTGTAAGATCAAGAAGAGAGAGACTAAATTGGCTAGGACTAGGGATACTATGAACCAACTCAAAACATAACTAAAGGTGCAATATACTAATCTATAATTAAATTTGAATAAAGATTTATAAATCTGGGTCATAATCAATAGCTACAAATAGAACAAGCTAGATATAATGTGACAATTTGAATAAGAAGAATTTTCTCAAATTAGAGGGACACCACTAAAGGTTACAAAGGGGTAAAGAGTTAGATAAGAAAGAGTGATAGAAGCCATAGAATAATGCAAAAAATTGTCCGAGTTAATGGATGTCAATTTGCTCAATAAATTTAAAGTCTAATAGCTTCAAGCATAATTTCAATTGGATAAGCAATATCCCAAAGTTATGCCCTTGGTCAAATAATTGTATGCATCTTATTGGGTAAGGATTGAGACAATGGCTGGTAAGCTTAGTTTTCTTTTGAAATTTATTGCCTCCACTTTAAATCTCAATATAGAGGTAAAATATGAAAGACATGTGGCTATTATTTAACCGGCTCTTAAAGTATCATAGGTGGAGTCCTTGGTTGATAAGTTCTATAAATTTCTAGAAGAAATCCTAACCATTACATGAATTGATGATATGAGGGCTACAATTATAAATTTAATAATGTTTGAGTAGAAATAGAGTTACTCTAAAATGTAAGGCCCAATTAGCCACTTTAGAGCTTACACTTTAGACTTCCTTCCCCATTTCATGGTGATAATAATCTATTAGAAGAAGAAGAGCTCAAAGAAACACTCACACAAAATCAAGAAGATCAAACATCATTTGGAGGATGGGTCCGTACACTAAGCATTGCAGAAGTAGGGGTGATTCTTTTTCCTCATGCATAGTTAGAATTTTAGGTCTAAGCCACTATAGAGAAGTTCAAGAACACCTCTCATATGAATATCATTGACCTAGATAAATCATTCTAGGATTTAAAGGAAAGGTTATCTAATTGATGAAGAATGGGTTTCATTCTAGCTTTCCAGAGAATATGTAAGTACTTCCTATGGAAGAGTACTTAAAAAATTGAAATTTAATTTTGATTTGACCTAAAGTATTTGGAAGTCAATAGTTGGATTCTTCCTTGTAAGCAAGGATACCCTATGAGGTCACTAGAATTGTAGAGCTTCAATTTTTTTTCTTTTAGGATGATATTAATAAATATTTCTTGTTCTCTTCCTTTTCTTCTAGTTGATAATTCTATTTCCATTTTTGTTCACAAATTTATTAGTTGTAAACATTACACAATTTTCACAAAGAATTTGAACAAGTTGTAGAATTTTTCAATGGCTTCACAAGTTTTTAGCCCTTAACATCAATAATACATCCCCATCATTGATCATTTTATAGGCGAACAATTCGCACAATAGAAATTTGACACTTCTTTTCTATTGCGCCATTGGTGGTAGGTTAACATATTGTCTTAAGTGGGTCCCATAGTAACAAAGATTATAAAAAGTCCCTCAATGCAATGAATTTGTTGATCACACCTAAAGAATCAGCCAATTGGAATGATATTTTAAAGTTACAATCTAGAAACTACTATGCTAATGGATGAAATTCAATGAGTTAATAAAACTACTAAGTTTAACTTTATTAATATCTTTTCATGGACCCAAAGGAATACAACAAAGACAACTTTATTAATTTGTTATGTGCCAATTTGGCACTCCTAAAAGATATTATCAAATTGATACCTTCTTCTATTGTGACATTCACAAAAGATGACATAAAGGATAAAGTGGGTCCCACATTTTGATAAAATATAGAAAGTTCAAGCTAGAGTCTCAAGGAGAAAAAATGTTGATCTTGCCCATAATTGATGATGCACACACTATTTCAAGAATATCAATCTAATAATTTGGAACCATTTTGTTGTTTATTAAAATTGAGCACATTAATGATGGTAGAGCCCATACTAGAGAAAAAGTTCTTAAAAGGAAATATTACTACACAATAAACACATAGTGCCTCAATAGTTCCCATAAATATTGTCACAATTGACACATGTTTTAAGTTGCAACATTGGTGGAAGATAAAAAATTCAAGGCAAGTGGACCCCTCTAATTTGTCTAATATGATAGGACTCATCTAATAGTGAAATAAAGGGAACTTGAAGAAGGAAATGCATGTCAAGGATTTTCTTCAAATTGTTGTCTAAAAGGTTGGTTTGAGCTTCGTTGTGTGGATTCCTAGCATGTAGTATTTAGCTTTGAATTTTTGACACTCTTTCTTCACAGAGAGGAAGTATAAATATCTATGCAATATTTTAAAAAAGGGAGGAAGTATAAATATCTATGTAATATTTAAAAAAGGGAGTTCTTTCAGGAAGAGGAGGAGGAAACATTGACCTTTTAGATACTTAGGCCTTCAAGACAAGAGAATATATATATTATCTCTCTTTACTATGCCTATCTATGAATTTTCCTCATCTTTTATCATTGTTCAATTTTTAATAATTAAAAGCCTTAGTTTGTTCATATGAAACTCAACAATTTATAAATGATACTGAAATCATGTATAATTGCGCCCTTTCCTTTTCATTGAAATTTATTGAATGATACAAATTTTGCACAAATGTCTAATGAAAAATATGAAATCTATTGGTTGGCACTTCGCTAGAAAGTGGTCTATGATTTTGTAATGCCTCTAATGATAGGGATATTGTTAGTTTAGGATGACATGTTGATTGGTTCGTGGAAATCTTTTGTCATTTTAACCTTTCCTCAAAATAAAGAATATAGAAGGAAGAAAAAATTATGAAATGTACTTTGGGGATACTGCAAATTGAAGGCATCATCTCATAGAGCACTTTGGTTAAATTAACAATTTGGGTGAAGATGAAGGTTAGTATTAGTTCTTTTGTCTCTTTTTTTGCTACTGACTATGAATGTTTTAAATGTAATTGAAATTTTTTGTACTATCATGCCCTCATAGGTTTGGCTTAGCTTTATTTTAAGATAATTATTCTAGGCAATTTTGTAATTGTCTACACATAAAATATGATAACTATCTAATATCTATTGTCCTCTAGAGATCTCATACGTTGTATTTTCCATATAATATTTTAATCAAATGAGGATCGTGTATTTATCAACTAAAAAAAATCTCTTCAAATAAAAATAAAGTAAATAATATATATAAAATAATAATTTTAAATAATTCTAAAGTTAAATAAAATAACTCTTAAGTAAATAAAATAATTTAAATATGTTTGCACTTTTTTAGATAAATATATTTAAGATATTTATACTAGTTTGGAAAATAGGAGTCTTTATTGTTATGGAGCAATAAGTCTCATGGTATCAAGAAAAAACTATTAGAAAATAAGAGCTTCTATTTTTTAGCTCTTGGATTTCAATGGTTGTTTATGGGGTGGGGTTGGAAATTAATTTTCTCCACTAACTTAGGGAGTTTATCTACATGGTGTCGCTAGAAGTTTGCCACTAATTTTCTTAGTAATGCACTTCAAAATATTATAAGAAGTTCACCTCCATAGGACCACAGCCTTAGTTGTACAGGCAATCATTTAACATGATTCTTTAACACACATGAAAAATTCGCACCACAAATAAAAATGGACGACATGCCATAGCATGACTATTGATGAAGTTGATTGTCTCATAAAGGCCCACCAAAGATTGAGTCCTGTTGAATGTAAGATTCCAATGCATTTAATCAGATAAAATATTGATCACACATTAAATTAGAATTGATATCCCTTAGTCCTTGGTTCTAAATTGAAGGAGTGAACTTGGTCAAATGGGTATCTCTCAATCTTTTAACTAAAATTTAGAATTGGCACCCCTTAATCCTTGACTCTAAATTGAAGGAGTGAATCTGATCAAATGGATACCTCTTAATATTTAACTTTTAACCGATTTGATAGAATGAATATGAAATGATTAATTCTTCACGTGAAATAATAAATTTGATAAAATAGATATCTTTTAACAAGTCATAGAAAAAGTTAATTCTTGCTGTGAAATAATAAAGTTGATAGAGGTCAATTCTTAATATAAAATAGTAAATTTTATGAAATAAATACTCTTTAATAAATAGAAAGAGGTTACTTCTTCTATGTACCTAGAACACCGAGTACAAACAAGAGATAAATTTGGCCAAAAGTGAAGTGTTTGCACAAGGAAAACACCCAATAGGCACCAATGTTAAAAAGATTCAGAATATTTATCTTTAAAAAATGGACGACATACGGTAGCACTTATTTAAAGCTGAAACGCTTTAGCTTAGCGATGGGGAATAATAGGCAAGATGGTTCCTTTACAAGACCTCATGATTTGGGTCCGGCGGGCGTGAGGTTCGATTGAGCTCACGTGTGCCTGCGATGGCCGTTGGGAGTCCTCCTTTTTTTTCTTCTCTTGAACAGAAACAACAATTGATATGCCTTCAAATCTGCATACATAATAATGCACCCACATGTTGTTCCTTCCACGAATTTTGCTTTTGCTTCCGCACGAAACGGAAACCCTATACGAGAATGTAAAACCGTGGGTAAGTGGGGCACCCGGCAGCCAATGAGGAGGACGCATGCTATAGCATTAAAAAACTTGCATGAGAAGCAGGGAATGCATACGTGGCCGGGTATGGGATAAGGGTCGTAAGAGATGGAACTCAAACAGCACTTTAACTAACTAACGAAATTAATTAGCGAGAAACGATTAGTGTAAGAGAAAAAGGTGGTGAGTCTAGAGGCGTTGGGCGGTCACGTCAATGGGGAGTGGCGAGTGGGGACGCGGCAGGCGGCCGGACGGCGGAGCAGACGGCGCCGTCAGGCGCGCGGCGCGTTCAACACCTTTCCCTCTCTCTCATCGCTCTGCAGGCCGGGCCGGCCGTAGATTTTAATGGATAATAATAAAATAAAAAAGTGAGAATAAGGCCGGACGGGCGTCGGTGTGGTTATTGCCGTCCAAATCCGGCGGCGGTGGCAATACTTGCGGGCCAGGGCAGGGCAGGGCAGGCAGAGCAGGCGTTCAGTTTCCCCAGGCCCAGCTGCCGGCACCTCCCCGGCCGGCAGATCCCCGCCGGCGCAGCCGCCGGAGTTATCTGTCGGCCCCCCTATAAACCTCGTCCACCTCCCCTCTTTTATTTGCAATCATAAATATTTCCTTCACGTCCACCCTCCTCGTTCTTGTAGTTGTCCTTAAAAGCGCTGCTGCTGCTTCCATAAAATTTGCCTTCACTTGCAGTAATTTTTCAGATTTGTTCTTGTTTTTGTTTCTTCTTGTGCTGTAAGTTAGGGCTGTGTTTTCTCCATGGCTGCTAGAGAAGAGCTGCAGAGCGGCGGGCAGGCTGCTAAAGAGGTGCATTTCAGAGGGGTTAGGAGAAGGCCGTGGGGTCGATTCGCGGCGGAGATCCGCGACCCGTGGAAAAAAACTCGCGTTTGGCTCGGCACTTTCGATACGGCCGAGGAGGCCGCGAGGGCCTACGACAACGCGGCGAGGGCTCTGCGCGGTGCCAAGGCCAAGACTAATTTCACTGCCCCCGCAAGGGACAGTGGCAATATTAACCAGAGCAACACCAGCCCGAGCAGCACCATTGATTCGTGGTCGAATCCCAGGAGCGTCGTTGTCTCACGATCCAGCGGGCCTTCGGACTGTTCTTCTTGGAGAAGCTTCTACAGCGGCAAGTATTTGGATGCTGCCGCTGGGGCTAGCAGCAATAGCGCCAGTTTCGGCGGCGTCACTGTGGCCGCGGCTCATGGGTGGAAGCCAATTTACGTTGGGCGGGCTGGTCCTGTTGTCGAGAATCGAACCTTCGACCTGAACATTTCGAGTCCTGATTTTGGTCGCGTCGAGGAGAAGCCTATGAGGCTTGGACTTAACGTGAGGGCGCAGGAGAGCTTCAACGGACCTGCTCTTAATAATAACCCCTTCAACTGTTTTTCGGAGGCGGCGATTCCTGGAAAGTTGCTGCTTTTTGAAGGGATTGCGTCTCGGCCGGAGAAGAAACAAAAGGTTTGTGCAGTGAATGATCTTGAGGAGGGCTGCAATGGAAGGGAGCGGTGGTTGATGTTGAGTAAGATCGGCTGCGGTGCAACGGAGACGGAGCAGCGGACCATTCACAGTGACTGCGATTCTTCCTCGTCCGTCGTGGTCGACGCGGAAGCCAAGAAAATTCCAGATTTTGACCTCAACCTGCCCGCACCGACTGATGAGGCGTAGGCTTCGAGTTTTGGCCTTCTAAGTTCTAAATATATATATATTTTTTTAACCTTTGAAGTTCAGAGCCACCACAACTATCTGAACATGATCGTGTTCCTTTTGATCAAAGCAATAGCTATGCGGCTGTAAAATACCTGATCATTCTCGTGCTTTCGACGAGTTTTAGTTTTGCATTTTCTTCTGTGAATATTTTCTATTTAAGCCAGGCAAAAGACTTGGGCGTTCCTTAGTGTATTTTCTTCTCTAAATTTTCAATGGAGAAATTTTTTAAGGCATCATCTTATTCGTTATTCTCAACTTATTGTTGATACTTGTCATCATTGAGATAGAAATTTTAAGAAGTTGTTTCAGATTTTTTTTTTGAATTCATGGCGTTCTTTTTTTTTTCTATCAAAATAGGCGTTGGAATATTTTTATCAATCCACTGCAAAGCGCGAATATTTTATCAATCCACTGCGAAGCTGATCGATTTAAGGGTTTCTGTTTTATTATTATTTGTATCAATCTTTGCGGAAGGTTTTCATTTTCCATGAAATAGCGCCTTGACGTCTAAAAAATCTCCTTCCTTAAATTCAGCACTGTGTATTTCTTGGGGCGGTTAGAATATAAGGCGCAAAGCTAAGGCGTATTTATCAATATTTGTGTCAATCTTTGCGAAAGATTAATTTTCCATGAAATGGTGCCTTGACGTCTAAAAAAATCGCCATTCCTTAGTTCAGTACTGTGTATTGCTTGGAGCGCTTAGAGGGAGCGCTTAGAGTAAGCGCAAAGCTAAGGCGTCTGAGTTCAGAGGGGTTAAATTTACAAATCTGTAAATTCATAGTATTCGTCATTTTTAAGATAGTTGGTTACTGGGCGCGCTGGCCTAACAAGAACTAAAATTTGGTCCGCTTCAATGAAACTGAAGCGCACGGTAATGTGGGGAATTGTTTATTGCGGTTTGTGTGTAACACACTTATCTGATGAATGACAGCATATCGAGGATTCGAACCGTCGACCTGGTAACTTTCTCTTTTATCCCACAGCGCAATCGCAATATATACGCCTAAGGATTTGAACCGTCGACCTCTTTGACTTGGACAATATTAGACATATATTTTGTGTGTATATACCTGATGTTGACGGCAAGGAATAAGAATCGGTTCAGTGGACTGAGCTCACCAACTACTCGCTCGCACAAACTCACGGAACTGGCGTTTGTTTCCCGGTCGACAACCGCCCGCCCGCCCGCACGCGTATTTTTAGGGGAGCGGAAATTCGGGACTCATTTAAACCGAGTGGTGTTTGGATTACGCGGGGCTTGTGAACTTATCCTCTGCTTGCGTAGGGCAGTGTATGCATGTTACGTGGAAAAATATATGGTGCTGCAGAAAGGTTGGCGGGAGTCTGGAGACTGAACTACACCGGTTCCGGCAGAGGGATAATGTAAGAGCCGGGTCTGGGGTCTTGGTGGGTCCCAGGCCGGGTATGCGTATGAATCACAAATAAATGTGAATATGAATATACTCTTTTAATCAGTTTTTTATAAGCAGGCAGCTGCAGCGGCGGCAGCAGCCCCACGCGTAGGCCCCCTGCGATGTCGGCATTTTATAGAAATCATCCTTTACATACATGTACGACGCGATGTACATACATGGATACACATCAACGGCTGGGCGATTGTCTGCTGTCTGTTTCTCTCCAACCGATAAAAGATGATGATGTGGGGGCTGCCTCTGGCGGGCATTATACGTTTCATGTATGATGAGCGACTGACTGACACACAACACACCCTTGTTCCTTTTTCTTTTCGCATTTTCCAATTCCTTTTTAAAATAGTTTTGCGCCGCCTGGAAGCAGGGGTGGCACAACTGCGCGCCGCGGGCGTCGCCGCTGATTGCGACGTGCGTACCTGCCAGTCATTTGTCCAAACCCCTTTAACCGCACACACGCTAACTATTCCTAAAATTTTGTTGTTGACGGCCCGACTTTTCCGCAAAAAATAAAAGACCCGGCGCGGGTGGGGTGCCCACCGGCCTAGGGCGGGCGCCCGGCCCCAGCATTGAAAATTGACCCCCGAGGAATTAATAATGGTGGGCCATCTTCTCCAACCCTTTGCCGACTGAAAGTGCCCGCCTCCTTCAACGTGGGCCCCGCTCTCGCTCGCGCCCCTTCATTGCCGTGATTCCACCGCTACTCTCACATCTTACCCCGGTGAAAAGGAATAACAAAACAATAAATGGATTCACTGGCAGGCGGCGACAACAATGGCTCTTCTTGTGTGTGTCGGAAGCCTCTCACGCGGTCGGTCATTTTGCAGCACAAAACAAAGCAAACGCCATTTATTTTTAACTACTGAAGAGGACAGATATTTTAGTTTAGCATTCCACAAACCCATGCCCAAGCCGTCCGCCAATCAAAGCCAAGACGCTGACGGCTCCCATGAAAACACTAACAAAATCTAGGCCGGCATTGCCTTCACATCACAAGATAGTTCTCGACCTAACATTAACATCTTCGCCTTCGTAACTTTTACAATGCCGGCTAATTAGCCGATAGCCTTTACTTTTGCTTTTAAGTCCAAAGAAAATGTTTTTTGACATCGACAGTAACAGTGAAAATGTCGCATTCATTTCCAACACTAATAATACCATCATTTCGAAATTTTCTATCAGACAAACTTTGCACATCCCTGGCCTTCTTTATTTCTATCATTGCCGGCCCATACTCTCCAACTCACATTATTAAATTGATAGTTGGGATGAGCTTTTTCCAACTCAATGTAAATTTTTAATTTAAACTGTGTATATTTTTCAGTCAATGTTTTGGATCATCTGATCATTTTGTGATTCAAAATATCTTAAATCAGAAGATTGCATCAGTATATCTAATTGACTAAAGATAGACCCTTAGTAGGAGGTTATGTCAGTGGTGGTAATTAGCTATCTAATGTTTTGACAACACCTATCAGTAATTAATTATCTAGTGTTTGGTACGAGTTTTTTTGCCGTCCATGAAATAGTGATGCAAGCTTTTGATTTAAATTGTATATATTTTTTTCAATCGATGTTTCAAATCATCTGTTGATGGATCATCCCAAACATCTTAAACCAAAAGCTTGCATCACTGATTCTAATTGACTGAAAATGGATTAGGAGTAGGAGCTTAAGCCCATGCTGATAATTAATTATTTAGTATTTTGACAAACCTCAATTATCAAGTATAATGATGCAAGCTTCTGATTTAAACCGTGTATATTTTTCAATCCACATTTCGAATCATACTCATTATGACCTTAAAGGCCTTAAACTAAAATTTTTATCGCTAATTTTAATTGACTGGAGATGGTAATGAACTATCTAGTGTTTTGATACACCTGTCGGCAGTCTGGTTCTTGCCAGCCATTAATTTATTATCGATTCTGATTGTTAACGAAAGTAGCAACTCCATTGGACGTTTAAAGGGACCATGTCTGAGACTTTACTTTAAAAGTTATGGGGACATGTCTGTATAATTATATCTCACCTTTTGATGATTTGGGTATTAGTACACCTCGAGAGCAATTTTATTGGTATTTTATGATTTATATTTGGCATTTGGAAGTGCACATAGACGACAAATATGAAAGGCGATCTTTCACGAATTTTATGATTTGTTTATGTGATGCAACCTTTTCAAATTCGAATAAGGATATGAGGTCGTCTAGATTCTTTTTTCTCTGTGGAAAACCTACAATAGACATCTACAAGATCAAAGCGCACTGCATAGACAGGATATTCCTATTTGACCGTATGCTTCAAAAGACGCAATGCAGGCTATTACAATATAAATATTGCCAATACAAAGCGTATTTCGTTAAAAAGATTAGTTTTTATTGAATAATATTAATATTAAAAGTATAAAGTTTTCGGTCTATAATAACATTTATCTTATTGTAATGATGGATCATGAAGTTTGATTCAAAATGTTGGTGTTAAACACTTTTATACAGTCAAATTTAGAAATCTGTGATAAATATGTGAGAAATTTTAGGAATACTAGTAGAATTACAAATTACACAATTGTAAAAATTGAGAAAAAAGAATAAATTCTAAATAATAGCATTCATGACTTTTATTAATTAATAGTTTAGGAATGAGTACAATATATAAAGCACGAGAAGAGCCATCTAGAGTGACAACTGCCAACTAGAAAATAGGCATGTAACTCCATGCAAAATTACACAACTAAACAATCATTATCCTAAAAATCTAACGACTAGCAAACTTATCTAGAGGAATATTTTAGGTAGAATATTCTACACTAACACCCCCCTTTAAGTGTAGGTAGGTGAGTAGAGTGATATGGGTCCAAGCAACAAAGTCTGATCAAGAACCCAATTACAAAGAGGAAAGGAGAAAATCTCTAGAAAAAATCCTAACCATTTATTCAAACTAAAGAAGAAAGAGCTGCAATAATGATATCCATCACAAATCCAATCAATCTCCATCCACACAAAGGATGACAAGAGAAGCCATACAACCCCCCATAATGAGATATGGAGTGACACTGCAATCCTTAATCTGACAATCAAGAAAAGATAATTCTATTTGCTAGAAACCATATTAGAGACTGAACAACTTAGGTCAAAATCATGATAAAGCAACAACAGACCCGATGCCAAGGAACACTCGGAAACTCGTAAACTGACACAACTTTGGAATCTATGAAGAAAAAGTTGATTGATAAATGATCTAAAATAGAAATGATGTGTAGAGATCAAAAAGAAAATGCAAACCTAATGCATGAAAATAGGAAAGAGTGCATGCACTGATCAATATTCACATCTGCCTCGATGATTGTTTTGTCTTGCAATATAAAACGAATTTGAAATCAAACTAAATTTACTCTGATACCATGTCAGAATTTTCAAGAATATTAGTAGAGTTACAAATTACACAATTACAAAATTGAAAAGAAAGAATAAACTCTAAATAATTGCATTCATGATTTTTATTAATTAATAGCTTAGGAATGAGTACAATATATAAAGAACGAGAAGAGCCATCTAGAATGACAACTGCCAACTAGAAAATAGGCATGCAACTCCATGCAAGATTGCACAACTAAGCAATCATTATCCTAAAATTCTAACAACTAGCAAACTTATCTAGAAGAATATTCTAGGTAGAATATTCTACATTAACAAAATAGTATAGATATGTTAAATACATTTATCATAAAGATGTTAAGAGATTGGTTTTAAGATGTTTATATTAGACTTGTGATATAGATTAATTAAACATTTCAAGATTGATCTCTTTGTTAATTTAAGATATTTGTATTAATATATATTAGATCATTTATATAAAAATTCATGTTATCACCATTCATGATTAGATACAATAAAGATTTGATATGTAAATGAGCATCATATTTAATCAATCTATATTTTTGTTATTCAATCATTCCATTGAAACCCCTTTGTTGTCATTGGAGTTACACACCTTGACATAATAAATAGAGAATAGTAAAATACCTATAGGTATAGATTAGAGCCTAGTGTAAATCTTAGTAAAACAATACATTGAAGAAGATCTCATGGTTTTGTGATATACTTTAGATTAAATGTATAATATTATGTTGGGCTGAGATATCGATTGATGTAGAGATGATATCTTGTTGCTAGTGGACTAGTACACATATGTTCTTGAAATTATATGTAATCAATAATTATAATTCAACCCTATTGCATTATAACTATATATGTTTATAGAGAAGAAAATGTATATCTTAATAGTTCCCCACTCATATTTTACACAACATTGAGTTGATGTCAAGTGGATTTATGACTTTAGCACATAGTTTGACTATTTTACAACTTACTAATCCTTCATTTTGTTATGTTATATAGCTTCGTGCAAAAGGTCTTTCTAAAAAAATTCTTAGTAGCCTACTCACTTTGGACATGATTACAAAATTGTGATCTTGTCCCTATACAAGATCATTGATGCAGTTACATCCTTTTAATTCAAACTCACTTCTCACTTATTACATGGCCACCATTCCGTAAATTTGACTATTACCTTTTGACATGTGTAACAAATATTCAAAATTTTGTATATATGGTTAGGTATTTAAAGGCATCATACTAGGGCATATTTACATCATCAAATGAACACTTAAGTCATTAAATAATATTTACAAGAGCATACAAAATCTATCCTTTTATGTATCATTCATCAACCATCCTTTGTTAGCATCAATAACCATCAATCAATCAATATTCATTATTAAAACACTCTGACTACACTCTGTCATAATTATTAATAATATTTCAATGATCATCTCAATGACACAACAAAATGATGTTAATTGCCACCCCATTATCACTTTTATTTTTCTATTAATTGAATATGAGGCTTAACTAAGTCTCAAAGAAGTCCTAAACTTTAATCCTTGCATGAAAATCTCTGCAATGATTTTTAGCATCATTACCATAATTTTCCTTGCTTTATATACCATTAAGAAAAAAAAGTATTGCAAGTACTAAAGATCACTTTCTATACACTTGATAGGATCCTAATACACATCAAATGTTGCTATAACCTTAAGTAGACATATCAAATATTTAATATTTTATGCTCTATAATTATTTTTTTAAAGATTTTGATTAGTTATTGGTAAGATTTGTAAGTAAATATTTATTCTAATACATTATTTCTATTATTGATAAACTTATTTTTTATAATGCTTAATATATTATTATGGAACTATTGTGCATTTTTTACTCTCCTTATTTTGTAAGGACACATCTTAATGGAGGGAGATCATCATGGACAAAGGCATTGTCACATTTGTGTAGTGACATGGAAGAAAGGATAAGTGCACAACATATAGGTTTTTTAAGTATAGAAGTCAATATCATTTTGATGATTATTGGTCATTTTCTATCTTGAATTTGTACAATTGATTCTTTCCCCAATATTTTTTTTCTCTTAAGTTCTTTTTCTTATAATAACTACTTGAATCAAGCCATTTGGGAATGTGTAACCATTTTTATTAGTCCCTATTTGAATTCACTTAGTCAATGCCTTATTCATGTGTCAAACTCGATCTGAGTGTGTGCATTCTGTTTGATTTTTGTGTTAGGGTTTAGGGGGAGAGATTGTTCCTATACTCTTATTAAATATATTATATATGTTTTTATTTATTTATTTATTTATTTTCCTTGTATTGAGTTATTTTGTATATTTTAGGCTTTAATGGCACCATGTTGTATGTTTGGCATGGTGAAGAACCAATTTACCTAGAGGCTAAAGATTGTCCACTAAACATTGGTGATCGTGGTAATGAATTATGAAAAACTCTAGATGCCACCATGATAATGATGGTAGAGAAAAATAAAAGAATGAATGTCATAGAATAAAAGCTTAAAAATTTGAGAAGTCATAACAAGAAGCAAAAAGATGGAAAATGAGTGTTTGTTGAAAGAGAAATTCATAATAATGAGGATATTAATGGGGAACAAAGATGAATGTATGTACATCAGTATTAACATTAAACTTCAATATGAATATAATGAAAGTTAAGGATTTGAAGAAAGTGTTGCAAAAATATAGTGGAATTAGAAACAAAATAATCATTTATACAATAGATATATGTTTCTTGATCTATAATTGAGATCTAGTTATTTATTATTCATATATTCATTTAGCTTGAAATTTTTGGTAAGAAAATATTATAAATTATTCTTGGTAAGATCTTAGTGGAATAATTAGATATTAACATTTAGGTTGTATGAAGGCATTTGTAAGTCAATCATAACAATGAAATAATTATTTTGGATGGTATTGCTACAATGTTAACACTTCATGACTATTTATGTATTTGTTCAAAATATATTACATGGATTGTCATGATTACATACACAATAATTAAACTTAACTTATCAATTTACATAAGAATTTTTAAGAAGACAATTTGTATAAGGATTAAATGACACGTTCATGGTATTTAAATCACTCATGTATGTGTATCCAAACAATATGTTTTAGTATCATTTACTTTACATAGAATAGCTCCAAATTTATAGTTCTAAATTACACCCACTATAATAAGTTAAAATTATTTTAATAGAGATCGTTAACATGTAGTGATAAATATGCCTTAATGTCAAATGTTAAAAAAATATTTAAAATAAATTTAGACATTTATGCACTTAGATTAATAAATTTTGAAAAAAGGTTATATGTTAAGAGAAATTTTGAGTTTGCAAATAATAAATTGTGACAAAATCATTGTTGTGATTCTATTTGAGTCTACGATATTCTTCGATTCTATTTACCTTAGCCTTTTAATTAATCCATTTCCAAAATTTAGTTTTTAAGTATTTATGTGACTCAAAAAATTAGGTCAAAGATGTGTGACCATTGGTGTCATGTTGTCATCATTAGCTATTTGAGGTTGTCTTAAATGCATTATTTTAATATTTTGTTGATTTTTGGTGTGTTATGATGTATAATGAATTGTATCCTTGGGTTAGATTCATGTTTGGGATGATCCATATTATCTCCAAGGTTCCTTGAAATTGAAGTGAAAGTTTCTAAATGAATTAAAAAATTAATCTAATTAATTAATTAATTTAATAGTGAAAATATTATTAAATATGACAATTTCATTGAGTGACCATAATGATTTTGAAATTGCCTCTTGGTAGAAGTGGTGAAATCATCATAACGAATATAGAATTTGGAAAATTAAAAGTTCTTAATTATATTATATATTTTTTTATGTAAAAGCTCACACTATCACCACCCAAAAGTAGTCACAATAAATGTTCAATGTGTAAATGATTGTCAAATTTATATTAAGAGGTTTTTTATCCACTCAATCTATTATAACCCCCATTACTATTATTGTAGTTACATGTCAATGTAATAAAATTAGAATAGTACAAGGGGAGTACACTCCTTTTGATGTATCTAATTAGAGCCGAGTGTAAATACTGGTAATTTTAATTTACATTAACATTGAAGAGAATCTCATGGTTTTTTATATTCACTATATTTAATGTATAATCTTATGTTGGGATGATATGTCAATTGATGTAGAGATTATATCTTAATGCTAGTTGGATCAACACATATATGTTCTTAAAATTATATATGATTAATATTTCTAATTCAATGCAATTATAATACTACATTATTATGTTTGTAGATGACAAAAATGTATATTCTAAAACATTTCCCCTCTTAATTCAAAGCACATTGAGTTGATTTCTTGGATGCATGAGTTCAACATAAAATTTAATTACTTTTATACACCAATTAATGTAAGATCTAACCTTCATTTTGTTATGCCACATTGCTATATTCAAAACCTTTCTAGAAAGTTCTCAACAATCTACTCACCTTTGACAAGATCACAATCACAATCTTGTCCCTATATAGGATCACTAGTATAATCACATCCTTTTAATTTAAACTCACACCCTTCTTATTCCAAGGTCAACATTACTAAAATTGACCATTACCTATTAAAATTCTTGCTAAAGATCGAAAATTATGTATTTAAAAATGAATCATACTAGGGATTTGCACATCATCAATTGAACACTCAAATAAAGTTTGTAAGAGTGTACAGTTTATTTTTCTATTCTAGGTACTCAGATTCCCCAGTCATCCTTTGTTAACATTAATAACCATCTACCAAGTTAAATTCACTGTCAAAGCAAACTTCAAGTACTCTCACTTAAACCTTTAAAAATATAATAATGATCATTTGAATGAAATCCACTACCACTACACATTGACATACATTACCACACCATTATCACTTTTAATTTTATTATTAGTTCAATATTAGGGCTTGACAAAGTTGCAAGGAAGTCTTAAAAATTATTTTTTGTATATAAATCCACATAATTCTCCTTAGTACCACCACTAAATTCCTTGCTTCTAATATAAAAAGGTGAGCAAGTATTATAAATACTAAAAATCAAAATCTACACTTATCAAGATCATTACATTGGGTAATATGTATAATACCCCTCAGTAGATATATAAAATATTTACTACTTTATGATATATACTATATTTAATACTAAGCTTAGAATAGTTGGACCATTCAATGAAAATATATGTTTTGTTTAGATTTTATCAAAAAACACTCTTATGTCTGTTTGACTAGTTATGTCTCATATCATTCTAATTGGTTTTTATTGATATTTGTAAATAAATGATTAGATTTTTGTAGTGCCCCTCGTGCTTTTATTTGATAGACTGACAATTGTTTTATTTTGAGATGAGACATTATGGTACTTTGTTTGATGTTGGACTCACTGCTTCGATGATAGTTTGATGATACTTCTATTAATGGTGTTTTATGCTTATGTTTTGACTAGTATATGGACTTAATTGATTATGTGGATTAATATTATTATGAGCATTATGTGATTATCTGGTGATTGTTCTTATCTGTTGTTAAACAATTGATTGTTATGCATTGATTTGGTCACTTGTTTGATGTGTTTTGGTGAAAGGGACAATGTCACATTACTCATTCGTGAGTACCCTGCTACGCTGCGACTTCCTTTCACACTGTGCTTGATTGTATGACTATATATGCTTGACCATTTTGTGTGTTGCAGGTTGCAGGTACCAGGCACTAACTCCACCTGAATCGACAGGTCTGAGTGTGCCTCAAAACCCAATGGGTTAGTTGTTTGGAGATAGCATTTGGTCCCTTGTTTCAGCCATCATCCTTGAAGAGGATGGGTATCCGTTTCTTCACCTTGTCAGTGTGGTCAGTATGGTTGGTTTGGTCTATCAGTGTTGTTTGTGGTTTTGCTTTTTGACCTCACTTTATGGTCAGGTATTGATTGGTATTGATTTATTAAATTTAGAATTGTTTGATTAATGTTCTGGTTAATTACGACATTAAAATAGAATTATTAAGTTAAAAAGGTATTTTTGTTAAGTAAATACAAATGATTTTATATAATTATAGTTATGATCAAATAAATGATAATGTAAAGTTGAAGTAATAAATAAATAAAATAAATAAATTTGATTATTAAGCTTAAATAAATATAAAAATGAATATGTAAACAGTTGTAGTGAATGATAAATATAAAGTAAATTAATAAATTAAAGGGGGCTTTGCATGCAACAACATACACTCTAGAACAATTAATAAAATTGGTTATTTTGGAAAAAGAAGGGGGAATTAGAATTAAATCTTGAAACAATCTTGTTAAGTTCCAGTGAATAATTTTCTATTTTCAAAAATTTTACATTCTGTTAGCTAAACAAGTATTGGCCTGCAAATTTCAAGTACTGGGGATTTGGAATTGGGAATTCTATAAAATTGTTTGGGATTTCATGGAGAAGTTTGGAGCTACAAGCTGGGAATTCGGAGCTCAGGATCAAATCTCCAACCCTATCAAGCGAATTGGATCCAGGTTCCATTGCTTTCTGAATTTCTATCTCTATTTTTTTTGAAATAAAACTTTGAATGGTTATGCTGTTGGAAATAAAATATTTACTAGTTTATTTATTTTTGAATTTGAACAATGATTAAATGTATTTTATTCTGAAGGTTTTAAAACCCTTTTCTGTAGACAATTTTTTGTATATTCTGTAAAATTATTGCAGCCATGAAATAAAAATGTTTTGGGGTATTTTGTTTAATTTGGTTACTCTATCTTGTTCCCACAATTTTATTTCATACAACTGGGCTTTTCAACTGCAACATTTGCATAATGCATTTATCCTTGTTTGGCTCTGCCCCTCTACCTAATGCACCACTGGGCTTCAGTATTTAGCTCACTTTTTTGCTGTTATCAAATGTATTTATATGTAATCAAATTATTTTTCCTTCCTGTCAATTGCATTTGCTTGAAAGTTTTTGAAGCTTTTTCAAGAAATCCAATTTGTGCACATTTTGTTTCCTTTTCTTGCTTTCATGACTCTCAGGGCTTTTTAAACAGCGAAATATGCTATTTACATGCGCTAGTTTCCTTCGGTGGGAATTGGAATTATTACTTGCTATTTACATTTTCTTGAAAGTTCCCTTGAGGTTTTTTTAAAACAAATTCATTATGTGCATATTCAACAACTTTATATTTGCTTGGAAATTTATGAGGTTTTCCTTACCATCTATACACCTTTTTCCCTTCCTCCCTATGGCCTTGCCAATGACTTGGGGTTGTGGTTGTGTTCTCTTTGGATGGAAAATTGCAATTTCTTTCCCTACAATGTGCAATTGATATTTTTGTTGAAAATTGATAGATACGCATCTACGGATATTCGATGTTTCATCTTCAAAATTGATGCTTGAGTTTATATCGTTTGCTATAATGCATGTTTGGTGATTAATATATGGACTATGATGATATTCACTATTTCTATCTTAAGTTTATTATTTGATACACATTCAGTTGGTATTCGCTAAACATGGCATATATAGTAATCGATACTTTGTATTTTCTTTCATTTCGCTAAATTTTAAGTTCAACATTTGGTTTTGTATTTAGATATTATATATATCAATATATAAATATATATATAAATATATAAATAAATATATATATATATAAATAAATAAATATATATATAAATAAATAAATATATATATAAATATATATATATATATATATCTATAAATATATATATATATCAATATATATATATATATCTACATATATGTATATAAATATATACATATCACAGTATAAGTTGGTATAATGTATTACTAACAACATTCTTTTTATATTACATATATATATATATATATATGTATGTATTATATATATCAATACCGATATAGGTGTAAATTTATATATATATTTACTTATATACTTGTATATATGTATTATGGTTAAAGAAAAATAATATTTCTATTTTTTATAAATAATTTATTATGTTAGATGAATAAATAGAGTAATTGAATAGGGAAAATTGACAATGTAGTTAGTGAATTGGAAAGTTAAATAAAACAAAAAGAAACTGGTTTGATTATATTTATATAAATGAAGGGAATGTGGAAATAAAGTACTTTTACATTCTATTGGTTGAGTGATTGTTTTATTTATTATGTTGGTTATTGTAAAATGGGATGTTTTGGTGATGGTTTAAAAGAGCCCGTGTCATTGTGTAAATTGTTAAGGTTGTCTTCCAGAGGCTTAAGGGGGGAATAATTTTGTATATAAGGTTCTTTTGATGGTTTCACTATGGTTGAAGTTTGGCAATGTTTTATGTGTGAGTAAGAAGGTCCAATCCTTGCACTGTATATTGGATTCATATGCTTATGTTTAGTGTGCAAGAGGGTTTATGTCATGCTTGATGTGTATGGTCTACTAGTTGCAAGGAGGGGGAGTGGGTCTTAATGGGGGTCGAAACCCAAAGTGGTGTCCATGACAACCCATTGAGGAGCTTTATTAATCCAATGATAACCTAAAAAAAGAATTAAGAGGAATGGGTATATTTCAGATTAAATAAGATAAAGGATGCCTCACCCATGCCTGTAGTGCTTGTTTAGACTAAGGATGGGTTGAGAAGGCCTGATTGGCAAGATCAACTTCCTCGTCCTCATGAAAGGAATGTTGGTTCTACATGAGTCACCTTATGGGGCCGAGGTCTAGTGAGAGACTGCCAGGACAACCCATGTCAAGACCATGTGATGACACTCTTCCCTATTGCAATCTAACATTCCCTAGTTGTAATTTTCCCTTATGTTATGTGATTACCTATGGAAGCAATGTAAGTGTTTTATGTGATGTTAGTATTGTTAGAATTGTTGTGTTGAAGTCATGTATAGCCTTGTTTCTGTTAGCCTATTATCTTCTTGATTAACTGTTTGTAGTGGGACCATGTGTTATCTCCTAGCACAGGAGGTGGACCTTAGGGTTCGAAATGGTCAGAAGGTTTGTTCTATTTAATCCAGTGGGTACCCTTACTTCACATTCGTGTGCATGAAGATTGCTCATGGTGCTGTAGAATCTTGCTCATGTATCAGTTGTACCATTATTTGTAATTTGATATAATCTTCCCTATCGTATTCGGGGAAGCTTTGTTGTAACTTTGTAACAATGTAACAAATGTAGATGAAATATCTTATAATGGAATTAATTAAATGACGCGTTTTACATATGATAGTTATTTTGATACTATCTTTAATGATGCTTATTTGATGGCATGGTATGGAAGTAAATAATGAGGAATCATATAATGTGATGGTTTTAAATGAAATTTTCTTGTTAGTCATATCATGTTATCTTTATAGTTAATGAAATTATTCTTGTTCTTGATTAATAAATATGCTAGTAGTGTAGTCATGGAACCTTAGAGGACCTCATTTCAACTTATATGTTATGTCATGTGATGAAAACTATTGTTATTTCTTTTATAAAAAAACATTGTTCCATTATTAGGTCTTACTTGTGTCGTCCTATAGGGTTCCCTGGCAAGGCGTTACACTTGGTATCAGAGCCCAAGTTCTAACACTGGGTACTTTGGTTTTATAGGGGCCCATTATGATGTCTTAGTTTCTTAGAATCTAAAGATTATGTTTACCCTTTTATCTTCCTCGCCTAACAACTTGAGACTTGTTCTTTGGTGGTGTCTATGTAAGACGATGCCTAGGGGTCAAGGTCGAGGTCGAGGTCGAGGACGTGGTAGAGGTCATGGTGTTGGCCATGGGGCCGACCGTTAGAGTACCCCATCTAAAATTTCCCATGAGAGTGATCGTGACGAACAATAAAGTTCTCAGAATGATCAAGAAAGTGGGTGTCAAAATCTGGGTCAGCTGGGGTTAGAGGGAGCCAAGTTGTGTCAATTGCTTGAGGAGGTCCTTGCTTAAGGAGGGTAATCAATAGGTGGATAGGGAAAGAGAAATGTCTCCTAGGAGAAGAGATGTTATAGTAGAGCAAGAAAATATTTTAGTAGGACATATGAGATATCTCTTGAGGGCACACCCTCCTACCTTCAATGATTCTAGAGGTGGCTTGGAGGTAGAGACTTGGTTGATAGATTTGGACAAGTGTGTTTCCATGCATTCGTATGGTAGTAACACCAAGGTGAGATTTGCCATCATGCACCTTAGAGGTTTTGCTTCTACATGGTGGCAATTGGAGGAACATAAATTACATTTGGACATTGGTTCAGTTTCTTGGGAGATGTTTCTAGAGAGATTCAGAGCTCACTTTTTGTCAGATCATTGGAGACAACATCGTGTTGATGAGTTTCATGAGTTGAGGTGGATGACTATGTATGTGGAGCAGTATGAGCGTAACTTCTATGAGCTTAAGCAGTATGCAAGTATTGGTGATGATGAGGCCATGTTGGTTCAACATTTCATTAGGGGTTTGAATGCCCGTATCAGTGGGTGAGTCTGCTTCTTTAAGCCAAAGACCATGGAGGTGGCCATAGAGAAGGCTAGATTGGTAGAGGATAATTTGGCCATGGTGTTAGGAGGTCATACAGGTGTGAAAATTGGTAGTGTGCCTCTAGCAGGCTTTGGGTCTCGAGGTGGTCAGACCCAGGAGTGGTTTCCTCTAGGAGCCATTCTGTAGTAGCAACAACAACAACAACGTTCCCAATCGAAACCTAAGAATTTTAAGAATCAATAAGGTAGTGGTTTTTAGTATAGGAAACATTGGAGTTGGAAGCGAGCCAAGAATTATCATCTTGACCAACCAGTTAAGAGAAAATAGTCTGCAGCCAATAGAGATAGTTTCTAGCAGTCCAGTGTACCCTCAAGTGGCAAGGGGTATGATAGAGGTACATGATTTTTCTCTTGTGACCAGTAGAGCCATATTTATAGGCAGTATCCTCAGAGGGGAACATCAGGATTCAATCAAAGGTAGGAAAATTTAGAGCCGACAATAGGTGACATAGGTAGGTCTCATCGAGTGTTTGTAGAGGTTGATAACCGCCAGGCAAAGCATCAAGGCATAGTTGTTGAGACCACAGGTGTGTTGTAGGGTATTGGTGTTTCTATCCTTTTTGACACTAGTTCTTTTGATTCATTCATTTCCCCTTCTTTAATGGTGTGATGTGGACTGGTGGAAGCAAAGCAGGATGATAGGTGGCAGGTCAAGTTAGCCTCCAAAGCTAGAGTATCGATAAATCCCTTGTGTATGGATTTGGTTTGAAGATTGGTACTCTCTTTACCACAATGGATCTCCGTGTTATACTCCTAAGACCTTATAATATAGTGTTGGGTATGGATTGGTTGGATGCTCATCGAGCAGTGATAGATTGCTGGCGTAAGTTAGTGCAGTGTGTGGATGATTCAGGCAGGGAGGTAGAGGTAGTTGGTATTCAGAGACCCATTTCCTTGCATATGATTTCAATTATGCAGTTGAGGAGATGTATGTGTTAGGGTTGCCAGTTGTTTGCTATGACGATTAATGATTTGGAGTTAAAGGATAGTCGAGAGGTGTCCCTCAATAGTAATCCTATCCTTAAGGAGTTTGCAAATACCTTTCCCAATGAGATTCCAGGGATGCCTCCTAAGCATGACATTGATTTCAGGATAGATCTTGTTCCCAGAGTAGAACCTATTTCTCGAGCTCCGTATCAGATGACCAATTAGGAGCTTAAAGAGCTCCAGTTTCAGTTAGAGGATTTATTGGCTAAGGGTTTCATTCATCCTATTTTCTCTCCATGGGGAACACTAGTCATATTTGTGAAGAAGAAGAAGGGATCCCTTCAATTGTGTATTGACTAGCAACAACTGAATAAGGTGACTATGAAGAAAATATATCCTTTCCTGAGGATTGATGACCTCTTTGATCAGATTAAGGGAGACATGGTGTTTTAAAAGATTGATCTTAATTGGTATCATCAGTTGCATATCTTCAAGGAAAAAATTCATAAGATTGCATTTCATACTAGCTACGGGCATTATGAGTTCACCGTTATGCCATTCGGGTTGACGAATGCACCATCTGTATTTATGAGTTTGATGAATGGTGTGTTCCACACCTATCTTGATAGATTTTTCCTTGTGTTCCTAGATGATATTTTTATATATTCGAGGACTATGGAGGAGCATGAGGAGAATTTGCAGTAGGTATTATAGTCTCTAAGGGAGAATCAACTTTATGCAAATTTGGAAAAGTGTAAATTATTTAAGACAAAGGTGAGATATTTGGGTTATGTCATTTTAGGAGAGGGTATTTCCATGGATCCTTTGAAGATCCAAGCCATCATGGATTGGCCTGCACCCACTAATGTTGCCGAGGTTCACAATTTTATGGGTTTAGCGAGTTATTATCAACGGTTTGTGTAGGGATTTTTGAGGATTGCTCACCCTATCACTTCTGTTTAGAGGAAAGGGAAGAAGTTCATTTGGTCAGAGAAGTGCTAGGAAGTGTTTTAGAATCTTAAGGAGAGGTTGACTTGTGCACCTATTTTGGCAGTTCCTGATCCTACCAGAGATTTTGTGGTGTGTACTGATGAATCTTTGGAGGGTCTAGGAGTAGTATTGATGTAGGATGGTCGCATGATAGCTTATGAGTCTCACAAACTCAAGGATCACAAGTTGAACTATCCTACACATGACTTGGATTTAGCCATTGTCATTCATGCCTTGGTGCAATGGAGACATTTTTTTGTTGGGGCATCGGTTTGAGTTGGATAATGATCACCGCAATTTACAGTACATATTCATGCAACAAAACCTGAATGCTAGGTAGAGGAGGTGGATGGAGTTCCTATGTGAGTATGATTTTAAGGTGAAGTATATATAGGGTAAGGAGAATTTTTTGGTAGATGCTCTTAGTCAGCGGAGGCATGAGATTTCAGTAGCGACTCTTGGAGTAGATTTGAGGAGTCAGGTCCTTGCAGCGCTTCCTACAGACAGTTGGTATTAGGAGGTGAGGTTTGTGGTTGAGTCAAGTAGAAACTTGGAGGGTAGATTTGTGGGTTATTATCTGAGTTGGATGTTCTCTTGCAGCACTTGGGTTACATTTATGTTCCTCCTTCAGAGGATTTTCACACCCTAATTATGTTAGAGGCACATCGGGCACCCTACTCAGCTCATCTGGGTGTCAAGAAGATGCACGCAAACCTCTGTCAGTTGTATTTTTGGACTGGAATAAAGAGGGATATTATAGATGTTGTCTCGAGGGGTTTGGAGTGCCAAAGGGTTAAGGAAGAGCACCAACACCCCGTAGGTATTCTTTAGCCGCATCTTGTTCTCGAACAAAAATGGGACATCATTTTAGTGTATTCTATAGTCGGCTTGCTTGTATTTTCTCGTCATTATGATGCTATTATGGTCATTGTGCATAGGTTGACTAAAGTGGCACACTTCTCTCCTGTGCGATCTTCATATAATGCTTCTTTTGTGGTGTTAGAACCCAAATTTCCCTTAAAATTCTAAGGCCTTTTTGCCCATTTAAACCCATCATTTTCCTATCTTTTCATAAAAATTCATTTCACCACCTTTCAAAAATTAAAAAATCCTATAATCATTGCCATATTTCTCACTTTTCATGGCCAACGTTGTTTACTGCTCTAATGTGGCCTTTTTCAAAGTGGCTCGCAGTATCACGGTGAGCGGTTATGGGTAGTCACAATAGCCCTTACCGCTGCATCGTAGACAGTCATTGGCAAGCTGATGGTTATGTGGTGGACAGTCAGTGGGGTTAGCAAATGGTTACCGTGCAACTGCAGAAGGTTAGAAAGGAACCTGGGGTAGCACGGTGGGCATTAGTGGACGGTTGGTAAGTGGCGAAGGAAATAGTCAAAGCGGCTATTGCGGTATTGCCACCGGTCTACAAGGAGCCCGCGGTGATGCAGTGGAAGGGATGAAAACAACGAGGAAGTGGTAAGGACCAATTATCGCGGTACTGCTGGGAGTTAAGCCAGTGACCGCGGTAGTGCGGTGGTAGTTGGTAGAGGAAAGGAATAGACCGTGACAGGTAAACCGCTATACCACCAGAGGGATTAACACTGACTGCGGTGAGGCGGTAGGAGATGGTAGTGAGTAGCCGATCACTGTGGAACCGCGGGGAGAAAACTAACAGGTCGTGGTAACACAGTGAAAGAGGGACAACTGGCAAGGTGGCGGATGAGAGCAGTCACCGCACAACCACAGATGGTCATCGAGGAGACCATGGTAGCGCAGTGGTCGGGAGATAGACAGTGAGGCAACGGTCTGAAGGCCACCATAATATCACGGGGTGAAGAATGTGAGACCACAGTAAGGCGGTAAACAAAGAAGTTAATGGTGGAGGAAGTAGCAGTGACTGTCACTGTGATATCACGGCCGATCAAAAGGTTGACCACGATAGAGCAGTAAGTATAAAAGGAAACTTCATGACATCGCATAAAGTGATAATAAAAAAGGGCTAAACTCAATAAAAATTATATCATGGTAGGATTATAATCGAAATATTTAATTTTTCGATAAGGCAACTCAATTAAATATTTTATTTTCTGTCAATGAATGTAAACGGTTATAATGGTTAAACGAAGAGTCACGACTCTTCGATTTTATTGTATAAATGTATTGAAAATCAGAGTGAAAGGGGTTAGAGTAGTAGAAATTTTTTCCAAACTGGGAATGTAAACAATGACAGATCTTTTTTGAAGCAGAAGCAATGAAGATAAATGCTTTAAATTGGTGAATTTCCTTTCCGTGTTCAGTTGTTGTGGTGAAATAATTCATATCTTTTATCTGGTTGTCTCCAACTCGAGATCCTTTAATTATTTAAATCAGCATATCAAGTATATCCCTGATTTATCAAAGGGCACTCCCATTTTGTGTGATCTAGTTGATTGGTGTCTACAAGTTAGATTTAAATTCTTTTAAATAAGTCACAGTGATTTAAGGATTTCTTTTGGATAGTTAAAGAAGAACCAGGTAAAGAAACATTCCAACATAGTTTATGCAAGTCATAAATTTAGTGAAGTTTTATGCCAGTAATAGAATTTTCAAAGTTCCCAACAACTAGAGTTAAGCCATAGTGGGAAACACATACAGTTTTTGATTTTTGACTCCATTGCCCATGTGGATAAAAGGCACTGATCTATCACAACCCAGATGATAAAATTCATAATAAACAACATATTCAAATTCTTTCTTTTATGTAGTAGGAGTAGTAGTTATCATTTTAATGATATCAAGTTTCCACAATCCATATCGTTAATGTTGCATCTATTTCTGGAAATAGATGCAACATTAGTTATCATTTTGTCTATTCACTTCCAATTATCATTGTGAATAGATTGTTTGAGTAGGAAATATATTTCAAATCTGCAACATACACATAGGTGCACCCGCCTAGGTTTAGCAAAGCCTGAAGAGAAGAAGGTACAATTGCATCAATCGGCCTTGTACGTTGGCTAAAAGTGTTGTAAGAGCTTGGAAAACTCTTCTGGTTAAAACCTGCATTTTTGAGACCCAACAATTTGGTGACTCTACTGGGGAATATTAAATTGAACCTCAGCCTTCATAATAGAGTCAGTATTTTGTAGAGGACTCCGTTGGGATCAATAAATTACATAATTTTCTCACTTTTGGAGAAAGTGAGTGGCGACTCTAAATGAACAAGTGCATTAAAACTGATAAAGTGAAATATACATCAGAAAGGAATCATCCTAGAGTTTAGACTATCACAATTTCTCACAACATGCAAGGAAGAAGGTTTTTGTACAAAGATGGTGATTGCCCTAATGACAAAAATAAATGGACTCAAAAGAATGATAAGGGTAAGAAGGTGACTGATGATATAGGCCCAACAAGTAAAAACAAAACATCAAAAGCACCATTAGAGACACATAATTCATATGGTACATTGGAAAATGAAAATAGTCCTTCTAGAGAACCGCGTACTTCTGAGGAGTAGAGGAATCCTTTCTATCGACCAAACCCTAAGAAGGTTAAGGAATTCATGGTTGAATGTGATGCTAAAATGGAAAAGAGACAACATGAATATGATCAAAAAATGGCATTTCTTGAAGAGAATCAGGATGGACTTGGCTATGAAGTAGCCTCTAAGGAGAACTATGAACATATGGCTCAAGATGAAATAAATGCAAGACTGGAACATGAGAGACAAGAAGTGGAGAGAGCCAAAATAGAATATGAGCAAAGACTCCAAGCAATCAGAGAACTTGAAGAGTTGAAATTGAGGAAAGCTCAGTTCAGTACTCAAATGGCTAATCTGCATAAATATGTGCCACCTCACAGGCAGGGTAACAATAATGCAGGCCCATCAAAATCCCCACAGGTCCAACAAAATCAGCCAAACAGACATCAAAATGCTCCACCACAACATCAAGGTGTTCAACCACCTCCTTATCAACAATATGTACCCCTACAAGGTCAGCAATATGTGGCGAATAATAATCCATTGTACCAACATCAAAATTACCAAAATCCACCTCCTCCACAATACACAACCATGATTAGACAGTTTGATTTGGCTGGATTTCAAATATGTCCTTATCCTATAGGAAGTAGTGTGATTATAGTTGAAGAACATTTAAGGAGCTTTAATGCTTTTATGCAAGATTTGGATATGCAATATGAAGATATGCAGATGAGGTTGTTTATGATGTCATTAATTGAAGATGCCAAAGATTGGTTTAATGGTTTTCCAACAGCCTTTGTTGATTCTATTCATGTGTTTTATGAATATTTTCTTGAGCAGTATGGAAATCAATATGCACCAGAATTCACTTTGCATGAATTGGTCACTATTTAGAAACATCAAAATGAGTCAGCTTATGACTTCAACCAGAGGTTTTCTAAGTTGCATAATAAGATACCTCCTGAATCTAAATTAGTTGATCCTACTGCATTGAGTATTTATTTACAAGATTTTGATCCTAAGTCTGGACATGAGCTTAGGAACAGGTGTCCTAGGAATTTAGCTGAAGCTCAAAGGATAGCACCCACTATTGAAAATAGTAGGAAGGCTGTAGGGATGATTGCTAAGAGGGATAACCCAAGGGTTACCCAATATGCTCCTCCAAATAAACAAGAAAACATATATAGAAATGAAAGGCCAAGATTACATGACATGGCATATAATACAAATTGGAGAGACAGAAAGCCAGTGATGGATAGGCTGAGAAATAAAGAGACACCCGATCCTTTGAAGAAGAGAGTGACATACATGGTTGATAATAGTCCTTGGTGTTCAGTTTGTGACTTGTCACATTCTTTAGAGCATTGTGTTGTAGCTCAGTCAGTGCCAGGAAAAGACATAGCAAAAAATAATAATGAAGAAGACCATAATATATATTTGACTTCCCACACTCTTCACTTTGCAGAGCAAGGGTATTCATCTTCAAAAGAAGGAGGATATGAATATAATGTTGATCATCATAAATATAATGTTCACATGGTAGAACAACAAGTTTTTTCTAATTATGAAGAAAGAGATGATGAACAAGGTCCTCCTACTACATCATATCAGACTAGTAGGGGAAATATGAGGAGACCAACTAAGGAAGAAATTAAAAGATTGACTATTCCAACAGTTGAGCAGGCTAAAAGCAAGTATTGGCTGAGGAATAGGACAGTGAATGAGAATGAAGGTGTTCCAAGAGGAATATTCTTGAAAGATAAAAATATGTCTGATCAAATATCAAAAAAGACAAATGATGAGTACTCTGATAAAAAAGAACAAAAATATGTCCCTAAAGAAGAAAGTAAAGAATTTCCCAAGGACAAACAAAAGATAGATCAGACATCCAAAAAGGAGAAAGAGGAGAACAAAGGAGAATCAACAGAACAAAAGAAGGCGATCAGAGCTAAAACTGCATCTTTTGATTTCATGCAAGCTTTATCCTAGGTAAAAATGTCTGTCCCATTACTTGAAATGATGAAAATTAAAGAGTATAGGGAAAGTTCTATTCAATTAATATCTAGTGGGAGGAATCAAAATATAAACTTTGAACAAAAGGAGAATCTTGGAATTGTTGATAGGAAAGGAAAGATAAAAGTTTCAAAAGTTTTCCTAAATGTTGCATTGATGAATACACCACAAGTTGGTCCATTTTTTACTACCCTACTCATAAATGGTAAATTGGTAAGAAATTGCATGATAGATTTAGGTGCTTCTATGAATATCATGCCAGTAGGGGTGATGAAACAACTTGGTATGTGGATAGATATTAAGGGTGGTAAATGTTATGCCATGGATAGTTGTGGGGATTATGAAAGATGTAGTTCAGTGAAATTAGAACCTACCCACAGGCAAGCTATAATATTGATATAATTGTGATTGATACACCTCCCCAGTTTGGAATGCTTTTGTCGAGACAATGGACTACAACAGTTGGAGGTAATGTGCAGTTTGATTTATCATATGCCACAATACCAGTTAATGGTGAAGAAGTAAAATTGTATAGAGAACCAAGGGTGAATCAGATTGTTGAGTGTGTTCCTCAATAACAAATTAATTGCTTCTGTGATGTGGATTTAGGGAGTTTCAGAGTAGAATTGTATGAACTAGAATTAATGAATACTGACCCAATTGATAGGCTTGTTTCTAGACATCAGCAAGGTGTGTGGAAAATGTATTTTGATGGGGCTTGCATCCAAGAAGGTAATGGAGCTAGAGTAGTTTTCATATCACCTAAAGGTGCAATGTTTAAATATTCATTTTTGTTGGCTTTTGAATGTACAAATAATGTGGTAGAGTATGAAGCCTTGCTGATTTGTTTGAACGTGGCTGTCAAGCATAAGATTAAGTTGTTGTCTGTCTTGGGAGATTCTGAGCTAGTTGTGTCACAAGTCAAATCAAAGTACGCTACAAAGAAAAAGAGGCTGAAACAATATAGAAATGTTGTTTGGGATACAGTGGAACTATTTGATGCATTTTCAATTGATTGGATAGATAGATCTAAAAATTTGATGGCTGACTTCTTGGCTAGTGTAGCTTTAAAGAGGGATGATATCACTTTGGCAGGAGTGTCTTAGGTTGAATTCAAAACAAGACCCGCTATCCCTGAAAACATATATAGTTGGTAGGGTTTTAATGATGATACTGACCTTTTGAAGTTTCTTCATTGTATAGATCAGTATGAGGCACAAGAGATCGATTTCAATGCTTTTGTGGATGAAGTAGATGGAAAATAGATCGTATTTGGGAAGGAAGTTTTGCAGATAAAGACCAAAAAACTTCCCAAAGGGCTTGTAGCATTGGAAAGAGTATATGATGGGAGTGATCATTCTCTCATGAAGCAAACACCTGTTAAGAAAGAAGATATTGACGAAATAAACCTGGGAATTGAATTAGCACCAAAAAGGGTTTATATTGGAAAGAAAACAAGCCCAATCATCAAGAGAATTTTGATTGCATTGTTGAGAAAGTACAAGCATGTGTTTGCTTGGTCTTATGAGGATTTGAAGGCATATAGAGAAGATATTTTTCAGAATGAGATTCCACTTAAGCCAAACACAAAGCCATTTAGACAAAAGCAGAGGCCTATTAACCCAACTCTGGAACCTAAGATGCAAGAGGAGCTAGCAGAGCTTAGGGATGGAGGTATTATTAAACCTATTAGACATTCAACATGGGTCTCAAATTTGATTCCAATCAAGAAGAAGAATGGGGACATGAGATTGTGTGTAGATTTCAAAAATCTTAATGTTGCTTCCCTAAAAGATAATTATCCTCTCCCAAACATGGAGGCAATATTGCAAAAAGTAACATGATGTGAGCTATTATCAATGATGGATGGATTTTATGGATATAATCAGGTCAAAGTCAAAGAATCTAAGCAATACAAGACAACATTCACTACACCATGGGGAACGCATGTCTGTGTAAGAATGCCATTTGGTCTCACAAATGGAGGAGCTACCTTTCAAAGAGCCATGGATGAGGAATTTGTAGATTTAATTAATGCTATAATGGTGGTGTATCGGGATGATCTCACTGCTTATTCCAAAAGGGCAGAGAATCATGTGGGAGATTTGAAATAGATTTTCATCAAAGCTTTGGAATATGGTATTAGTCTTAATCCAAAAAATGGTCATTTTGCTGTTACATAAGGTAATCTTTTGGGGCATATTGTGTCAAAAGGTGGGATTAGGATACATCCTGAAAGAGTAGATGCCATAGATAAAATCCCCATTCCCAAAATTGTCAAAGCAATCCAATCATTTTTTGGCCAAATTAACTTTGTTAGAAGGTTTGTGTCCAATTTTGCTGAGATTGTTAAACCTATATCTAAGATGTTGAAAAAAGGAGAGAAGTTGGATTGGACTGCTGAAGCCATGGACGCCTTCATATCTATAAAAAGAGCTATCAAAGAAGCCCCTATCCTAAAGTCCCCTGATTTTACTAAGCCATTTCAGATTTTTTATTTTGCTTCATTTCATACCATAGCTGTTGTCATGTTACAAAAGAATGATGAAGGCCATGAACAACCTGTTTCCTTTTTTAGCAAATCTTTGTAGGGATCAAAATTGAAGTATGATATTATGGAAAAATAGGATTATGCATTGTTCTGGCAAGGCTGATGGCAGAAACAAATATTGAAGCAAACCAAATCTGCAATGTACAAGGTAAGGAAGAGGTTGTTGCAAGTATTGAACATACTCCATGGTATACAAATGTGATATATTATCTCAAACACATGAAGTGTCCTGAGGGTTTGAATGATAATAAAAGGAGAACTTTGAAGTTGCAGGCTTCTAAGTACATTTTTATAGAAGGGGACTTATTCTGGAAGAATTGGGATGTTATATTGATGTTATGTTTAGATGAGTCCCAGGCAGAATATGTCTTGAGTGAAATGCATGAAGGGGTGTGTGGAGGCCATTATTATGCTAAGACCACTGGACATAAAATTTTCAGGGCTGGTTATTATTAGCCTAAGGTGTTCGATGACTCTTTTGCGCATGTGAGGAAATGTGAGGCTTGTCAGAAGTTTTCGAGGAAGTTGAAGTATCAAGGAGCTTTTCCACTTAGAACCTTGCAGGTAAAAGCCCCTTTTCACCAATGGGGAGTTAATTTCATTGGAGAATACAGGAAAGATCAAGTGGAGGACACAAATGGATATTAGTAGCCACATATTATTTTACAAAATGGGTGAAGGCTATCCCAACTAAGCAAGCAACTAGCAAGGTGGTGGTGAAGTTTCTGATGGAAAATATTATAACCAGATTTGGCACCTTGGTCAGATTAATCACAAATAATGGAATGTGTTTTAGATCTGAAGAGTTTAGAGATTTTTGCAAAACATATGGCATTAATGTTTCTTATTCTGCCCCATATCATCCACAAGCCAATGGCCAGGCAAAATCAAGTAATAAAAGTCTTTTGAAGATAGTAAGAAGGATGCTTGATACAAATAAGAAGGCATGGGATTCAAAGTTAAAATTGGCTATATGGGTAGATAGGATTATAGTGAAGAAGGCAATTGGAAAATCTCCATTTGAACTAGTGTATGGGACACAAGCCAGGATGCCACTGCAAAACCTTTTGCCAGTTTATAATTTTATTCTACAAGAAGACTTGGATATTTATGAACCAATGGAGGAAAGAATGGAGCAGCTTGTAGAACTTGATGAAATAAGAAGAATGGCTCAAAAGCAGAATGTGAAATTGCAGTCATAGATGAAATATCTTTTTGATAAAAAGGCCAAGGAGAGAAAATTTGAAGAAAATGACCTAGTATTGATGTGGAACGCTCGGTGCCAAGAGAGGGGGAAGCATGGCAAGTTTGAAGCTTTATGGTTGGGTCCTTTTGTGATAACTTGTAAAGGAGGTGAAGATTCTTATTTCCTGCAGAACATGTCTAGAGAGGAGCAGGAGTTGCCGGTACATGGGAAGTTCCTGAAGCATTTCTTCTCTTGAGGAATTGCAAAGGGTTAAGGATTGCCAGTGCATGGATAATTCTTAGTAAACCTCTTTAAACTTTCTTTTCCATGCATAGTAGTTTAGGAATTCTATTGGGTCTGGGACTTTCTAGTACATGGACAACCTCAGAAGTGCCCTTATTGAAAACTCTATTTTCTTTCCATGTACAGTAGTGTAGGATTTTCCCATCCTCCATTTTCCATCTCTCATATTTCCATCCTTTGCTTGGTCTGCTCTCCCAAAGATATTTTGGATTCTTGCAGTGATTTGCAAAATCACTCATCCCCAACAGGAGCCACTGTTAGAACCCAAATTTCCCTTAAAATTATAAGGCCTTTTTTCCCATTTAAACCCATCATTTTCCTATCTTTTCATAAAAATTCATTTCACCGCCTTTCAAAAATTAAAACATCCTATAATCATTGCCATATTTCTCACTTTTCATGGCTAGCGCCGTTAACCGCTCTACCGTGGCCTTTTTCAAAGTGGCTCACGGTATCATGGTGAGCGGTTAAGGGTAGTCACAATAGCCCTTACTGCTACACTGCAGATAGTCATTGGCAGGCCGGCGGTTACGTAGTGGACAGTCAGTAGGGTTAGCAAACAGTTACCGCGCAACCGCGGATGGTCATAAAGGAACCCGCAGTAGCACGGTGGGCATCAGTGGATGGTTGGTAAGCGGTGGAGGAAACAGTCAAAGTGGCTACCATCGTATCGCCACCGGTCTACGAGGAGCCCGCAGTGACGCATAGAAAGGGATGACAACAACAAGGAAGCGATAAGGACCGGTTACCTTGATACCGTTGGTAGTTAAGCCAGTGACCATGGTAGTGTGGTGGAAGTTGGCAGAGGAAAGGAATAGACCGAGACATGTAAATTGCTATACCGACAGAGGGATAAACACTGACCATGGTGAGGCGGTAGGAGATGGCAGTGAGTAGCTGGTCACCATGGAATCGCGGGGAGAAAACTGACAGGTCATGGTAGCACAGTGAAAGAGGGACAACTGGAAAGGTGGCAGATGAGAGCAGTCATCACACAACCATGGATGGTCATCAAGGAGACCACGGTAGTGTGGTGGTTGGGAGATAGAAAGTGAGGCAGCGGTCTGAAGGCCACCGTAATACTACGGGGTGAAGAATGTGAGACCGGGGTAAGGCGGTAAACAAAGAAGTTAACGGTGGAGGAAGTAGCAGTGACTGTCACCATGATATTACGGCCGGTCAAAAGGTTGACCATGGTAGAGTGGTAAGTATAAAAGGAAACTTCACAACAACGCATAAAGTGATAATATAAAAGGGGTAAACTCAATAAAAATTATATGATGGCAGGATTATAGTTGAAATATTTAATTTTCTGATAAGGAAACTCAATTAAATATTTTATTTTCTGTCAATGAATGTAAACGGTTATAATGGGTAAATGAAGAGTCATGACTCTTTGATTTTATTGTATAAATGTATTGAAAATCAAAGTGAAAGGGGTTAGAGTAGTAGAAAATATTTCTAAACTGGGAATGTAAACAATGATAGATTTTTTTTGAAGTAGAAGCAATGAAGATAAATGCTTTAAATTGGTGAATTTCCTTTTTGTGTTTAGTTGTTGTGGTGAAATAATTCATATCTTTTATCTGGTTGTCTCCAACTCGAGATCCTTTAATTATTTAAATCAACATATCAAGTATATCTCTGATTTATCAAAGTGCACTCCCATTTTGTGTGATTTAGTTGATTTGTGTCTGCAAGTCAGATTTAAATTCTTTTAAATAATTCACAGTGATTTAAGGATTTATTTTGGATAGTTAAAGAAGAACCAGGTGAAGAAACATTCCAGCATAGTTTATGCAAGTCATAAATTTAGTGAAGTTTTATGCCAATCATAGAATTTTCAAAGTGCCCAACAACTAGAGTTAAGACAAAGAGGGAAACACATACAATTTTTGATTTTTGACTCCATTGCCCATGTGGATAGAAGGCACTGATCTATCACAACCCAGATGATAAAATTCATAATAAACAACATATTAAAATTCTTTCGTTTATGTAGTAGGAGTAGTAGTTATCATTTTGTCTATCCACTTCCAATTGCCATTCTGAAAAGATTGTTTGAGGAGGAAATATATTTCAAATCTGGAACATACACATAGGTGCACCTGCCTAGGTTTAGCAGAGCCTGAAGAGCATAAGGTACAATTGCATCAATTGGCCTTGTACATTGGCTAAAAGTGTTGTAAGAGCTTGGCAAACTCTTCGGGTTAAAACCTGCATTTTTGAGACCCAACATGTGGCCAGGATTTTCATGGAGGATATAGTCTGATTGCATGGGATTCCTCATAGGATTATCTCTAATAGAGATCTAGTGTTCACTTCAGCTTTTTAGATGTCCTTGCAACATGTGTTGGGGACTCAGTTGAACTTCAATTCTGCTTACTACCCAGAGAAAAATGAGAAGATCGAGAGGGTTAATCAGGTCCTTGAGGTTATGCTCAGGATGTATGTCATGGATTAGCAGACTATTTGCGAGGACTACCTATACTTAAAGGAGTTTGCATACAATAATGGGTACCATAGTTCTATTAGCATTCCTCCTTTCTAGGATTTGTATGGTCATCCTTGTCGGACCCCACTGAGTAGGGATTATCTTGAGGATAGAGTCCTTCTAGGACCTGAGATGCTTCAAGAGATGGAGCAACAAGTTTTTCATATTAGAGAGCATTTGGTGGTAGCACAAGACATGCAGAAGAAGTATGTAGATGCTCATAGGGTTGATCATTAGTTTTCTATTAGTGACCGAGTATTCTTGTGGGTGCATCCGTGAAAGAGTCAGATTCACTATGGAAAAGGCTCTAAGCTCACACTAGGCTTTGTTGGTCCATTTGAGGTTTTGGAGAGGATTAGTCTTGTTGCGTACCATCTTGATTTTGTTGCACATGTGGCTACCATTGCAACAAAAGATCAACCTGTTAATTCCGGATACAACCACTCGATTTATACAAGATCAAGATCCAGAAGAGGTGGTTAAACCATGTCAGAAAGCCTAAGCACCACACTAGACTATGCCTACCACATGAAGAGGAGACCAAGGGCCACACTTTGCAACAATCCCCCCCCAACGCAAGTGTAAGGTTTGAACCTGTGACCTCGACTCTGATACCAATTGTTGCACATGCGGCTGTCATTGCACCAAAAGATCAACCTGTTAATGCCCGATACAGACACTAGATTTATACAAGATCAAGATCCACAGGAGGTGGTTAAACCATGTCACAAAGCCCAAGCGCCACACTGGACTACACCTACCATAGGAAGAGGAGACCAAGGATCACATGTTGAAACAAATTTTCCACCCAGTCTATCGCACATCCATGATGTATTTCACATTTCTATTATTAGACCATATTATCCAGATATTTATCATGTTCTTGACTGGAAATGCTTTACAGGTAGAGGATGGGAAGCTTGCTTTGGAGCCCATGGGAATTCTATATCATAGGAGACTTACCCTCAGGGGTTGAGAGGTTGAGCAGGTGAGGGTCCAGTGGGATCCTAATGATGAGTCTGCAACTACTTGGGAGGATCAATGCAATTAGATTTCTACAATCCATATAAAATATTTTTTGCTGCTTCTGGATTCGAATGTGTTCCAATTTTTTCATCAACATTTCAGATCATACTCTGTGATCCATCATCAAGATAGAGAGTTGATCAACTCTCTATCCTGATGATGGATCATAGAGTGTGATCTAAAATGTTGATGAAAAAATTGGAACACAATCAAATCCAAAAGCAACAAAAACTACTCGAGAGGATGCATCTTGGATGCGAGAGTTATACCCTTTCTTGTTTGTAGGATTTCAGGAGTAAGCCTGATTCTAGGGGGGATGTAGTGCCCCTCATTCTTTTCTTTGATAGACTGAAATTTGTTTCATTTTGATATGAGACATTATGCTACTTTGTTTGATGTTGGACTCACTGCTTCGATGATAGTTTGATGATACTTCTATTACTAGTGTTTTATGCTTATGTTTTGACTAGTATATGAACTTAATTGATTATGTGGATTAATCTTGTTATGAACATTATACAATTATCTGGTTATTGTTCTTATATGTTGTTAAGAAAATGATTGTTATGCATTGATGTGTTTTGGTGAAAGGGATAGTGTCGCATTACTCATTCGTGAGTACCCTACTACATTGCGACTTCCTTTCACGGTGTTCTTGAGTGTATGGCTATATATACGCTTGACCATTTTGTGTGCTGTAGGTTGTAGGTACCAGGCATCGACTCCAACTAAATTGACAAGTCTGAGCGTGCCTCAATACCCAATGGTTCAGTTGTTTGGAGATAGCATTTGGTCCCTTGTTTCAGCCATCATCCTTGAAGAGGATGAGTATTCGTCTCTTCACCTTGTCAGTGTGGTCAGTATGGTTGGTTTGGTCCATCAATGTTGTTTGTGGTCTTGCTTTTTGACCTCGCTTTGTGGTCAAGTATTGATTGGTATTGATTTATTTAATTTAGAATTGCTTGATTAATGGTTCGGTTAATAGGGACATTAAAATAGAATTATTAAGTTAAAAAGGTATTTTTGTTAAGTAAATATAAATGCTTTTATATAATTATAGCTATGATCAAATACATGATAATGTAAAGTTGAAGTAAGAAATAAATAAATAAAGTAAAGTTGATTAGTAAGTTTAGATAAATAAGAATATTTTTTAATAAATAAATATAAAAATGAATATGTAAATAGTTGTAGTGAATGATAAATATAAAGTAAAATGATAAATTAAAGGGGGCTTTGCATGCATCAACATGCACTCTCGAATAGTTAATAAAATTAGTTATTTTGGCAAAAGAAGGGGGAATTGCAATTAAATCTTGAAATAGTCTTGTTGGGTTCCTGTGAATAATTTGCTATTTTTGGAAATTTTACATTCTGTTAGCTAAAAGAGTATTGGCCTACAAATTTCAAGTACTGTGGATTTTGGAATTGGGAATTTATTAAAATTGTTTAGGATTTTGTGGAGAAATTTGGAGTTGCAAGCTAGGAGTTTGGAGCTTAGCATCAAATCTCCAACACTGTCAAGTAAATTGGATCTAGGTTCCATTGCTTTCCAAATTTCTATCTCTTCTTTTTTTGAAACAAAACCTTGAATGATTAAATGCTATTGGATATTTTTTTTTACTGGCTTATTTATTTCTGAATTTGAACAATGATTAAATGCATTTTCTTATGAAGGTTTTAAAACCCTTTTCTGTAAATTTTTTTGTGTATCTTTTGTAAAATTATTGCATCCATGAAATCACATTTTTTTGGGGTATTTTGTTTAATTTGGTTACTCTATCTTGTTCCCACAATTTAATTTCATACAATTGGGCTTTTCAACTGCAACATTCACATAATGCATTTATCCTTGTTTGGCTCTGCATCTTTTCCTAATGCACCACTGGGCTTTGGTATTTAGCTCACTTTTTTCTATTATCATATGTCTTTATATGCAATCAAATTACTTTTCCTTCCTGTCGATTTAATTTGCTTGAAAGTTTCTGAAGCCTTTTCAAGAAATCCAATTTGTGTGCATTTTGTTGCCTGTTCTTGCTTTCATGACTATCAGGGCTTTTTAAACAACAAAATTTTCTATTTACATGTGCTAGTTTCCTTTGGTGGGAATCAAACTTATTACTTGCCATTTGCATTTATTTGAAAGTTCCCTTGAGTTTTTTTTAAAATAAATTCATTTTGTGCATATTCGGCAGCTTTGGCTGATTATATTTGCTTGGAAATTTCTGAGGTTTTCCTCACCATCCGTATGCATTTTCCCCTTCCTCCCTACAACCTTTCCAATGACTTGGGGTTGTGGCTATGCTCTCTTTGGATAGAAAACTACAATTTCTTTACCTGTATTGTGCAATTGATATTTTTGTTGAAATTGATAGCTACACATCTATGGATATTCAATGTTTTATCTTCAAAATTGATGCTTGAGTTTATATCATTTGGTATAATGCATGTTTGGTGATTAATATATGGACTGCGATGATATTCATTGTTTCTATCTTAACTTTAGTATTTGATACACATTCTGTTCGTATTCGCTAAAATGACATATATAGTAATCGATACTTTGTATTTTATTTCATTTCATTGAATTTTAAGTTCGACATTTGGTTTTGTTTTTAGATATTATATATATATCTATATAAATATAGACATATCACAATATAAGTTGGTATAATTTATTACTAACATCATTATGTTTATATTACATACATCTATATATATATGTATTATATATATATAAATACCGATATAGGTGTAAATTTATATATAATATATATATACTTGTATATATACATGTATACATGTATTATGATTAAAGAAAAATAATATTTCTAATTTTATAAATAATTGATTATGTTAGATGAATAAATAGAGTAATTAAATAGGGAAATTTGACAATGCAGTTAGTGAATTGGAAAGTTAAATAAAACAAAAAGAAATTGATTTTATTTTATTTAGATAAATGAAGGGAATGCGGAAATAAAGTATTTTTACATTGTATTGGTTGAGTGACTGTTTGTTTTATTATGTTGGTTATTGTAAAATGGGATGTTTTGGTGATGGTTTAAAAGAGGATGTCATTGTGTAAATTGTTAAGGTTGTCTTCCAAAGGCTTAAGGGGGGAATATTTCTATATATAAGGTTCTTTTGATGGTTTCACTTTGGTTGAAGTTTGGAAATGTTTTGTGTGTGTGCAAGAAGGTCCATGCCTTGCACTGTATATTAGATTCATATGTTTATGTTTAGTGTACAAGAGGGTTTATGTCATTCTTGATGTGTAGGGTCTACTAGTTGCAAGGAGGGGGAGTGACTCTCAATGGGGGCTGAAACCCAAAGTGGTGTCCAGGACAATCCATTAAGGAGTTTTCTTAATCCAGTAATAAATTAAAAAAAGAATTAAGGGGAATGGGTAGAGTTCACATTAAAGAAGATAATGGATGCCTCACCCATGCCTGTAGTGCTCGTTTAGACTAAGGATGGGTTGAGAAGGCCTTGTAGGCAAGATCAATTTCCTTGTCCTCACAAAAGGAATGTTGGTTCTGTATGAGTCACCTTATGGTGGCCGAGGTCTAGTGAGAGACTGCCAGGACAACCCATGTCAAGACCATGCGATGACACTCTTCCCTATTGAAATCTAGCATTCCCTAGTTGTGATTTTCCATTTTGTTATGTGATTACCTCTGGAAACAATGTAAGTGTTTTATGTGATGTTAGTATTGTTGGCAGTGTTGTGTTGGAGTCATGTATAGCCTTGTTTATGTTAGCATATTGTCTTCTTGATTAACTGTTTGTAGTGGGTCCATGTGTTATCTCCTAGCACGGGGGGTGGACGTTAGGGTTCCACATGGTCGGGAGTTTTGTGCTATTTACTCCATTGGGTAACCTTGCTTCATGTTTGTGTGCATGAAGATTGCTCATGGTTTTGTGGACTCTTGCTCATGTATCAGTTGTACCATTATTTGCAATTTGATGTAGTTCCTCTCATGTTGCTTTCATTAGATTGATACTCATTATGTTAGGATATGCACTTTGACACTTTGTTGATGCTAGTTTTACTGTTTTGGATTGGTTTTGGGATGATAGTTTATCAGACTTTGATGATCATGATACTATTGACTTATGCTTATGTTATGATGAATATATGGATTTATTGTGTGTTCGGATTAATTTGATTATGTGAATCATGTGGTTATATAATTAGGCTTACTATGCATTGAATTAATGATTGATCTATGTTATTTTCAATGTAATTATTGTTGTTCGTTGATGTGGTTCTTGTTTGAGGTTTTGGTGGGAGGGATGGTGTAGCATTACTCATTCATGAGTGCCCTGCTACACCATGATTTCCTCTCACAACGTGTTTGTTGTTTGATATATATGTACATTGATCGACAATGTGTTTGATGTAGGTTGCAGGTATTAGGCATCGACTCCACCTGGATTGTCAAGTTTGAGCGCGCATCAAAAACCCAATGGAAATGATGTTGAAAACTAGACATGACAAAAGGTCCCCTACCCTTGCCATCATCCTCGACGACGATGAGTACCCATCTTGTTACCCTGTCAGCCCGGTTTGCACTCTTGATTAGTTGTTTCATTTTTCATTTATCATGGATTGGATGAATTTTGATGTTACGAATTTTCTTGTCATTATGTTGTTTAAATTATTGATTGAGTTTAAATATTTTATTAATTGAAACTTGTGGTGAAATTAATATTATGAATAGCCTTGTTTAATCAATTTAATTAAATTGGATTGATTATAAGTTTGTTTAAGTTAGGTTGGAATTAAAATAAATGATTAAATAAATCAATACGAAGAAATATAAAGTATATGGTTTATTGATGATTAATTAATTAATTTTTTTTTGTATTAAAGTATTATCATAATTAAATTTAATGATAATTGTTAATTTTATTATCATTAGAATTTAATTATTCAAATGTGAAAATAATGTAATTTTAAATAAATAAATTAAATGTGGAAAGATAATATAATTCAAAATGGAATAATAAATTGGATGAGATTTTCGAACAAGTTGTTAAAGCAACTAAAAAGATGGAAAAAGTGAGTTCGAGCCCATGCATGGCTCCGAACTAGTTGCGAAATAGAAACTTGTCTTATTAAGTGATTATTGTTTGATTTTTGTTTTGGAAAATTGAATCACTTTCCTAGTTTTAATAATTATCAATTTGGGGGAGAATTTTTACAAATTGATTTTTTTTCTTCGAATGAGAATAAATATTGTCTGCAACAATATTTGTCAAAAAAATGCATAGCTTCTATCAAATGGTTTGATTGAATCAATTGAAGGTTGATCAAAGGTGGGGAGAAGCGAAAAACTATTGCTAGATAGATTTTTTTCAACACTACTTCCCCATCTTTGAAGCGAAGGAAATCAGGTTGGCCTTCTTCGTTCTTTGTTATTTATACACTGTGTATTGAAAATGATATTATTCTATATTGGTGATTATTATTGTTTTCTGCCAGACTTTTGGATTCACATGAAATTGATTTGGCTGCCTTTGCATAGTCCTCAAATATTTAGTATTTTCTTCAATGAAATTTATGCCTAGCAATATACAGGCTCGTTCAATATAAATGTGGCTTGAGCATTATTTGATTCTATGGGAATTAATTTCTTTATTTACTATGCTTCATTTTGAATTCTTTTTGCTGCTTTTGGCTGCCACCATATTAGTGTGAACTGGTGTTTTATTCATATTGTGTTTTCTTTTGTAGCATGTGAACTCCTACGCATTGCCTAAACTTAGAGTTCTATGCTATGTAGGCTCTTTTGGGAGATATAATGCAATGGATAAAATAGAAGATTATATGGCCTTAGACATTCAGAATTTCATTCTCTGTTGATGTTTATGGTAAAAGAATCGACATTTCCTCTTTAACAAATAGTATGTGTTAACAAACACGACATGTGTTAACAAATTTCATATGTGTTTACAAACACAATATGTGTTAACAAACGTGGCATGTGTTACAAAAATTTCATATGTGTCAACAAACACAACATGTGTTAATAAATTTCATGTGTTTACAAATGGGGCATGTGTCAAAAAAATTCATGTGTTAACAAACGCAATATGTGTTAACAAATTTTGCTTTGTATTCTTCCATGCGTGGATTTTGGTATTCTTCTATTATACAATAGTCTGTAAAATGCAGTGCTGGGAAATATGTAACCTCCATTCGATTTATTGTTTATTTCAATTTATATATATATATATATATATATTATATTATATGTTAGAGTTCATTGAGTGTTAAACTTTCAGCTATCTAAATTAAATTTGAAAGCTGTAGCACCAACAAGTAGTTTATTAAATCTAAAATTATATATATACATATATATGGATTGTATTTAGATAGAGTTTTTAAATGATAATTGTTGTAGATTAAAATAGTTTGTTGGCTGATAATAGTAGTAGCTAGTTAGCTTGTTAATTAGAAGTTTATATTTATCATTATATATATATAGTTACATATATATGTATATATATAGATATATGTCTATTTATATAATGTGATGTATTTGTGTAATAATAGTTGGTTGCAAATACATAGTGTTTTTGTATCAAGTACCCTTGTAATTGTTTTTAAATGAATGAGGTTGATGATCCCCTTGGTGATGTTTCCACTCTTGTTTCCATACTATTAATGGTGAGTGTTATTAGTAAATAGTCTTTTCATGATCATGAGATTGTCATTTCTTCAATGGGGAGTTATTATGTATAGTGGATTAGCTGGACTTCTAGAGGTTGGGGAAAGATTTTACTCATTGATGGTTTTCATGTTGAGTTCTTTGTGAACTATTGTTCTTAGACTTGATTATGTTTATGTGGGTGTTAGCCTTGCACTGTGGAGATTGTTTTATTATGGAGATCTTGTGCGAGATGGGGCATGCCTCACTTTATGTGCTTATTTCTATGGCTTCCCTAGTTTGTGTGAATTGGCTTACCTAGTTAGTGACTGTGTGCCTCTTGTGGTTAGTAGGGAGGGTGGCTTCCCATGGGGGCCAAAGCCCTAAGTGGTGTCCAGGGTAACCCATGTGGGAGTTGTGTTAATTAAGTGATAACCAAATAAATAGTTAGGGGGTTGGGTAGTACTCACATTAATATAAGATAATGGATGCCTCTCTCATGGTTCAAGTGCTCGTTTAGGCTTGAGATGAGATGAGTAGGCCTGGAATGACATGATCAACTGCCTTGTCTTCATGAAATGTATGTTGATTCCACATGAGTGAGAATGGGGGTCGAGAATCGGTTGAGGTTGCCAGGGTAACCTAGGATGGGGGCCGATACCTAGGAAGATCTACATTGGGTAACCCATATCAAGCTATGTGATGACACTCTTCCCTACAACAACCTTGTATTCCTCATTTGTTTCCCCTTGTTGTTCATGTACCTCTAGAAGTGGTTGTTTCTTTATGTTTTGTTTGTTGTGTTGCAAGGTTTCGCCCTTCATCTCCTCGGTGTGGGCCAGCACGATGCTCAGGCTTCGTGACATGGTTTAACCGCTTCCTATGGATCTTGGATCTTGTATAAATCCAACGGTTGTATCAGGCATTAACAAGTCAATCTTTTGGTGCAACAACAACTTTATTTGCAATAATTGGTATCAGAGCCGAGGTCACATGCTCGAATCCCTCACTTGTGTTGGGGGGATTATTGCATGGTGTCACCCTTGGTCTCCTCGATGTAGGCCAATGCGATGTTCGAGCTTCGTGACATGGTTTAACCACATCATGTGGATCTTGGATCTTGTATAAATCTAGTGGTTGTATCGGGCATTAACAAGTCAAACTTTTGGTGCAATGACAATTGTCTTTGCAACATGTTGCTCTTGTTTGTGGAGTCTTGTTAGCCCTTGTCTGCTTGAATAGTTGTGTAGTGGGTCCTTATTGTCATCTCCTAGCATGGGGAGTGGACCTTAGGGTTCCACATGGTTGGGTGGAATGTGCTCTGTACTCCATTAGGTTTCTAGAAGATGTTTGTGAGCATGGAAATTGTACCTTTTGTAGAGATTCCATATCTTGTACTAGATTCTTGGACGACCTTGATGTTATGTAATGTGATCTATTCAGTTATACCTTATCATGTATTTGTAGTATGCTTCCCATTATTATAAGGGAAGCTTGATGTAAACTTGTAAACAGTGTAATGATCTACCCCTTGTATGGAATGTGGTATATGTATTCATTGGTTCACATTTTATGCTCTTAAAAGGTGTTGTATCTGTGGAAATATATGTAATTATGTAAATCTTGGAACAATGTATAATTATGTAATAAAAGTGATGATTGTACTGTTTGGTATTATTATTTGGTCATGGAGGGATGTACATTTAATGCTATGGTTACATGTATGATGTCCATTTTCTTTATGCTATGGTTTTAAAATGAGCACTTGTGGTTAGTAACCTTCATTATGGGATTAGTTCACATTGGGAGTGTTATTTGTAATGCATTCATGTTACCCTACAGGAAATAGTTAGGTTAGATGTAGGTTTAATTTAAATTCTTTGGTGTTGTTGTTCATATGTTACATATTTCATGTTAGTCTTATCTTTTTTTTTAAACAATTGTGTCATAATGGTTAGATGATTGTGTTGTCCTTTGGGGCTTGTGTGGCAGGGCGTTACATTTGATATAATCTTCCCTATCGTATTTGGGAAAGCTTTATTGTAACTTTGTAACAATCAAATGGATGTAGATGAACTCTCTTATAATGGAATTAATTAAATGATGTGTTTTACATATGATAGTTATTTTGCTACGATATTTAATGATGCTTATTTGATGGCATGGTATGGAAGTAAATAATGAGGAATCATATAATGTGATGGTTTTAAATGAACTTTTCTTGTTATTCATATAATGCTATCTTTATAGTTAAAGAAATTATTCTTGTTCTTGATTAATAAATATTCTAGTAGTGTTGTCATGGAACCTTAGAGGACCTAGGTTTAGCTTATATGTTATGTTAAGTGATGCAAAATATTATTATTTCTTTTATAAAAAAATTGTTCCATTATTAGGTATTAGTTGTGTCATCCACTGGGGTTCCCAGGCGAGGCATTACACTTGGTATTAGAGCCTGAGTTCTAACACTGGGTACTCTGGTTTTATATGATTCCATTATGTTGTCTTAGTTTCTTAGACTTTGAAGATTATGTTTACCATTTTGTCTTCCTTGCCTCACAACCCGAGACTTGTTCTTTGGTGGTGTCTATGTAGGATGATGCCTAGGGGTTGAGGTTGACGTCAAGGACATGGTAGAGGTTGTGGGGCCAACCGCTAGAGTACCCACGAGAGTGATCATGAGGAACAACATAGTTCTTAGAATGGTTAGGAAAGTGGGGGTCAGAATACAGGTCAACCGGGATTAGAGGGAGCCCAATTGCATCAATTCCTTGAGGAGGTCCTTGCCCTCCTAGCTCCTAGACAAGAGGGTAATCATCAGGTGGATAGGAAAAGAGATAGGTCTCCTAGGATAAGAGATGTTGCAATAGAGAAAGAGACTCTTTTAGTGAGACATATGTGAGATCTCTTGAGGGAACACCCTCCTACCTTCGATGGTTCTAGAGGTGGCTTCGAGGCAAAGACTTGGTTGATAGATTTGGACAGGTTTTTTTCCACGCATCCATATGGTAGTAACACCAAGGTGAGATGCACCAACATGCACCTTAGAGGTTTTTCTTATACATGGTGGTGGTTGGAGGAACATAAATTACATTTGGACATTGGTTTAGTTTCTTGGGAGATATTTTTGGAGAGGTTAAGAGCTTGCTTTTTGTCAGACCACCAGAGACAATATCGTGCTGATGAGTTTCATGAGTTGAGACAGATGGCTATGTTTGTAGAGAAATATGAGTATAGGTTCTATGAGCTTAAGCAATATGCAGGTATTGGAGATGATGAGGCCATATTGGTTCAACATTTCATTAGGGGTTTGAATGCCTGTATCAGTGGGGGAGTCTATGTCTTTGAGCCAAAGACCATGGAGGTGGTAGTAGAGAAGGCTTGATTGGTAGAGGAGAATTTGAGCATGGTGCTAGGAGGTCATATAGGTGTGCAGATTGGTAGTGCACCTCAAATAGGCTTTAGGTCTCAAGGTGGTCAGTCCCAGGAAGCGGGTTCCTCTAGGAGCCATCATGCACCTGCTAAGGGTGGACAACAGTAGAAAAAACAACAGTAGTGTTCCTAGTTGAAACCTAAGAATTTTCAGAATCAACAAGGTAGTGGTTTTCAGTTTGGGAAACACTAGAGTTGGCAGAGAGCCAAGCATTATCATCCTGATCAGCCAGCTTAGAGCACATAGTTTGCAACTAGTAGAGGTAGTTTCCAGCAGTCCAGTGTACCCTTAGGTGGAAGGGGGTATGGAAGAGGTAAAAGATGTTTCTCTTGCGGCCAATAGGGATATATTTCCAAGCAGTGTCCTTAGAAGGGCATCGGGATTCAGTCAGAGGTTGATAGCTTTAGAGTAGACAATAGGTGATGTAGGCAGGTCTCATTGAGTGTTTGTAGTAGTTGATAACCACTAGGTAGAGCATAAGGGCAGAGTTGTGGAGACCACATGTGTGTTGTAGGGTATTGGTGTTTCTATCCTTTTTGACACTGGTGCTTCTGATTCATTCATTTCCCCTTCTTTAATGGCATGATGTGGACTGGTGGCAGAAAAGCAAGATGATAGGTGGTAGGTCGAGTTGGCCTCCTGAGCTACAGTAGTGGTAGAATCCCTTGTGTATGGATGTGTTTTGAAAATTGGTACTCTCTTTACCATGGTGGATCTTTGAGTTATACCCCTAGGATCTTATAATATAGTGTTGGGTATGGATTGGTTGGATTCTCATCAAGCAGTGATAGATTGCTAGTGTAAGTCAGTGTAGTGTGTAGATGATTCAATTAGGGAGGTAGAGGTAGTTGGTATTCAAAGACCCATTTCCTTGTGTATGATTTTTTCTATGCAGTTGAGGAGATGTATGCGCTAGGGTTTCTAGTTGTTTGTTGTGACAGTTAATGATTTGGAGTTAGGGGATAGTTGAGAGGTGTCTCTTGATAGTCATCCTATCCTTAAGGAGTTTGTAGATACCTTTCCCAGTGAGATTCCAGGGATTCCACCTAAGTGTGACATCGATTTAAGGATAGATCTTGTTCCCGGAGTAGAACTTATTTCTCGAGCTCCGTATCAGATGACCACTCAAGAGCTTAAGGAGCTTTGATTGCAGTTAGAGGAGTTGTTGGCTAAGGGGTTCATTCATCCTAGTGTCTCTCCTTGGGGAGCACCGGTCATATTTGTGAAGAAGAAGGACAAATCCCTTTGATTATGTATTGACTATCAATAGCTGAATAAAGTGATTGTGAAGAATAAATATCCTTTGCTAAGGATTGATGACCTCTTTGATAGGATTAAGGGAGCCAAGGCATTTTCAAAGATTGATCTTAAGTCGAGGTATCATCAATTACATATCTTTGACGTAGACATTCATAAGACTGCATTTCGTACTCGCTACAGGCATTATGAGTTCATCGTTATTTTGTTCACCATGTTTGAGGGAGAATCAAATTTATGAAAATTTTGCAAAGTGTGAATTATTTCAGAAAAAGGTGAGATATTTGGGTCATGTCATTTTAGGAGAGGGTATTGCCATGGATCTTTCAAAGATCCAAGCCATCATGGATTGGCCTTCACCCACTAATGTTGCCGAGGTTAGTAGTTTTATGGGTTTAGTAGGTTATTATTGATGGTTTGTGTAGGAATTTTTGAGGATTGCTCACCCTATCACTTCTCTTCAGAGGAAAGGGAAGAAGTTCATTTGGTCAGAGCAATGCCAAAAAAACTTTCTAAGTCTTAAGGAAAGGTTGAATAGTGCACCTATTTTGGCAGTTCTTGATCCTAACAAAGATTTTTGGTGTGTACTGATGCATCTTTGGAGGGTCTAGGAGCGGTATTTATGCAAGATGGTCGCATGATAGCCTATGAGTCTTGAAAAATCAAGGATCACGAGTTTAAATATGCTACACATGACTTGGAGTTAGCCACCATTGTTCATTCCTTGGTGTGATGGAGACATTTTTTGCTGGGGAATTAGTTTGAGTTGCATAGTGATCACTGCACTTTACATTACATATTCATGCAGCCAAACCTGAATACTAGCCAGAGGAGGTGGATGGAGTTCCTATGAGCTTTTAGTAGTGACTCTTGGATTAGATTTGAGGAGTTAGGTCCTTGCAGCACTTCCTATAGACAATTGGTATCAGGAGGTGAGGTTTGTGGTTGAGTCAAGTAGAGCCTTGGAGGGTAGATTTTTGGGTTGTTATCTTGATTCAGATGGTCTCTTGTAGCACCTGGGTCGCATTTATGTTCCTCCTTCAGAGTATCTTCACAACCTAATTATGTTAGAGGAACATCAGGCACCCTACTCAGCTCATCCAGGTGTCAAGAAGATGCACGTAGACCTTCGACAGTTGTATTTTTGGGCCAAAATGAAGAGAGATATTGTAGATTTTGTCTCGAGGGGTTTGGAATACTAGAGGGTTAAGGAAGAGCACTAACACCCCGCAGGTCTTATTCAACTGCAACTTGTTCTTGAATGGAAATGGGACATCATTTTAGTGGATTTTATAGCTGGCTTGTCTCTATCTTCTCATCGTCGTGATGCTATCATGGTCACCGTGGATAGGTTGACTAATGTGCACATTTCTCTCTCGTGTGATCTTCATATAATGATTCTTCTATGGCTAGGATTTTCATGGAGGATATAGTCTGATTGTATGGGATTATTTATAGGATTATCTTTGATAGAGATTCGGTGTTCACTTTAGCTCTTTAGACGTCCTTGCAATATGCATTGGGGACTTAGTTGAACTTTAGTTTTGCTTACCATCTGGAGATAGATGGGCAGGCTGAGAGGGTTAATCAAGTCCTTGAGGATATGCTCAGGATGTATGTAATGGAGCAATAGACTCGTTGGGAGGACTACTTATACTTAGTGGAGTTTGCATACAATAATGTGTACCATAGTTCTATTGCTATGCCTCCTTTCCAGGCTTTGTATGGTTATCCTTTTTAGACCCCACCGAGTTGGGATCATCTTGAGGATAGAGTGCTTCTAGGACCCGAGATGCTTCAAGAGATGGAGCATCAGCAGTAGGTTGTTCGTATTAGAGAGCATTTGGTGGCAACGTAGGACAAGGAAGTGTGCAAATTCCCATAGGGTTGATCATCAACTTTTTGTTCGTGATCGGGTATTCTTGTGGGTGCATCCATGAAAGAGTCTGATTCGCTATGGAAAAGGTTCTAAGCTCACATCACAATTTATTGGTTCATTGAAGGTTTTGGAGGGGATCGGTCCTATTGCTTACCGTCTTGCTTTGCTGCCTAGTCTATCACACATCCACGATGTATTTCACGTTTATGTTCTTAGTCCATATTATCTAGATATTTCTCATGTTATTGATTGGAATGCTTTATAGGTAGAGGAAGAGAAGCTGGCTTTAGATCTCGTGGGATTTCTACATCACATGAGACTCACCCTCAAGGGTCAAGACATTGAGTAGGTGAGGGTCCAATGGGATCCTAATGATGATTCTTCAACTACTTGGGAGGATGCATCCCAGATGTGAGAGTTATACCCTTTCTTGTTTGCAGGCTTCCAAGAGTAAGCCTGATTCTAGGGGGGAGGATGTAATGCCCCTCATTCTTTTCTTTGATATACTAACAATTGTTTTGTTTTGAGATGAAATATTATGGTAATTTGTTTGATGTTGGACTCACTGCTTTGATGATAATTCTATTATTGGTGTTTTATGCTTAAATGTTTTGACTAGTATATGGACTTAATTGATTATGAGGATTAATCTTATTATGAGCATTATGCGATTATCTGGTGATTGTTCTTATCTGTTGTCAAGCAAATGATTGTTATGCATTGATGTGATCACTTGTTTGATGTGTTTTGGTGAAAGGGATAGTGTCACATTACTCATTCGTGAGTACCCTATTACATTGTGACTTCCTTTCACGGTGTGTTGGATTGTATGACTAGATATATGCTCATCTATTTTGTGTGTTGTAGGTTGCAAGTACCAGGAATTGACTCCACTTGAATTGACAGGTATGAGTGTGCCTCAAAACCCAATGGTTTAGTTGTTTGGAGATAGCATTTGGTCCCTTGTTTCAGCCATCATCCTTGAAGAGGATGAGTATCCGTTTCTTCACCCTGTTAGTGTGGTTAGTATGGTTGGGTTGGTCCGTCAGTATTGTTTGTGGTCTTTCTTTTTGACCTTGCTTTTTGGTAAGGTATTGATTTATTTAATTTAGAATTGTTTGATTAATGTTTTGGTTAATTGCGGTATTAAAATAGAATTATTAAGTTAAAAAGTTATTTTTGTTAAGTAAATATAAATGCTTTTATATAATTATAATTATAATTATGATCAAATAAACGATAATTTAAAGCTGAAGTAATAAATAAAATAAAGTTGATTATTAAGTTTAAATAAATAGGAATATGTTTTAATAAATAAATATAAAAATGAATATGTAAACAGTTGTAGTGAATGATAAATATAAAGTAAAATCATAAATTAAAGGGGAATTTGCATGCATCAACATGCACTCTCGAATAGTTAATAAAATTGGTTATTTTGGAAAAAGAAGGGGGGAATTGGAATTAAATCTTGAAACAATCTTGTTGGGTTCCTGTGAATAATTTTCTATTTTTGGAAATTTTACATTCTCTTAGCTAAAAGAGTATTGGCCTACAAATTTCAAGTTCTGGGGATTTCTTAATTGGGAATTTTGTAAAATTGTTTAGGATTTTGTGGAGAAGTTTGGAGCTGCAAGTTGGGAGTTCGAAGCTCAACATAAAATCTCCAACCCTGTCAAGCGAATTGGATCTAGGTTCCATTGCTTTCCAAATTTCTCTCTATTTTTTTGAAACAAAACCTTGAATGATTATGCTATTGGATTTTTTTTTTTACTAGTTTATTTATTTCTGAATTTGAACAATGATTAAATGCACTTTATTTTGAAGGTTTTAAAACCCTTTTCTATAAACAGTTTTGTGTATATTTTGTAAAATTACTGCAGCCATGAAATCACATTTTTTTGAGGAATTTAATTTAATTTGGTTACTCTATCTTGTTCCCACAATTTGATTTCATACAACTGGGCTTTTCAACTACAACATTCACATAATGCATTTATCCTTGTTTTGCTCTGCCTCTCTTCCTAATGCACCACTGGGCTTCGATATTTAGCTCACTTTTTTGTTGTTATCATATGTATTTATATGCAATCAAATTGTTTTCCTTCTTGTCAATTGAATTTGCTTGAAAGTTTCTGAAGCCTTTTCAAGAAATCCAATTTTTGTGCATTATGTTGCCTATTCTTGCTTTCATGACTGTCAGGGCTTTTTAAACAGTGAAATTTTCTATTTACATTCTCTAGTTTCCTTCGGTGGGAATCAAACTTATTACTTTCCATTTGCATTTGCTTGAAAGTTCCCTTGAGTTTTTTTTAAAACAAATTCATTTTGTGCATATTTGGTAGCTTTGGCTGATTATATTTGCTTGGAAATTTCTAAGGTTTTCCTCACCATCCGTATGCATTTTCCCCTTCCTCCCTATGACATTTCCAATGACTTGGGGGTTGTGGCTATGTTCTCTTTGGATAGAAAACTTCAATTTCTTTCCCTGCATTGTGCAATTGATATTTTTGTTGAAAATTGATAGATACGCATCTATGGATATTCAATATTTCATCTTCAAAATCGATGCTTGAGTTTATATCATTTGGTATAATGCATGTTTGGTGATTAATATATGGACTGTGATGATATTCACTATTTTTATCTTAACTTTAGTGTTTGATACACATTTTGTTCATATTCGCTAAACATGGCATATATAGTAATCGATACTTTGTATTTTGTTTCATTTCACTGAATTTTAAGTTCAACATTTGGTTTTGTATTTAGATATTATATATATCTATATATACATATGTATATATATAAATATATATATATGTATATATATCTACATATATGTATATAAATATATACAAATCATAGTATAAGTTGGTATAATGTATTACTAACAACATTCTATTTATATTACATACATCTATATATATGTATTATATTATATAAATATAAATACCGATATAGGTGTAAATTTATATATACTTATATATATATATATATAATTGGTTATGTTAGATGAATAAATAGAGTAATTAAATAGGGAAAATTGAAAATGTAGTTAGTGAATTGGAAATTTAAATAAAACAAAAAGAAATTGATTTGATTATATTTAGATAAATGAAGGGAATGTGGAAATAAAGCATTTTTTACATTGTATTGGTTGAGTGATTGTTTGTTTTATTATGTTGGTCATTGTAAAAAGGGATGTTTTAGCAATGGTCTAAAAGAGGTTGTTATTGTGTAAATTTTTAAGGTTGTCTTCCAAAGGCTTAAGGGGGGAATATTTTTGTATATAAGGTTCTTTTGATGGTTTCACTTTGGTTGAAGTTTGGCAATGTTTTGTGTGTGTGCAAGAAGGTCCATGCCTTGCACTGTCTATTAGTTTCATATGTTTATGTTTAGTGTGGAAGAGGGTTTATGTCATGCTTGATGTGTATGGTCTACTAGTTGCAAGGAGGGGGAGTGGCTCTCAATGGGGGCAAAAACCCAAAGTGGTGTCCAGGACAACCCATTGAGGAGTTTACTTAATCTAGTGATAACGTAAAAAGAAGAATTAAGGGGAATGGGTAGATTTCACATTAAATAAGATAATGGATGCCTCACCCATGCTTTTAGAGCTTGTTTAGACTAAGGATGGGTTTAGAAGGCCTTGTTGACAAGATCAACTTCCTTTTCCTCACAGAAGGAATGTTGGTTTTGCATGAGTCACCTTATGGGGGCCAGAGTAGTGAGAGACTGCCAGGACAACCCATGTCAAGACCATGTGATGAAACTCTTCCTTATTGCAATCTAACATTCCCTAGTTGTGATTCTCTCTTCTATTATGTGATTACCTCTGGAAGCAATCTAAGTGTTTTATGTGATGTTAGTATTGTTAGCAATGTTGTGTTGGAGTCATGTATAGCCTTGTTTATGTTGGCCTATTGTCTTCTTGATTGACTATTTTTAGTGGGACCATGTGTTAGCTCCTAGCACGAGGGGCGGACCTTAGGGTTCCACATGGTCGAGATGTTTGTGCTATTTACTCCATTGGGTACCCTTGCTTTGTGTTCGTGTGTGTGAACATTTCTCATGGTGTTGTGGACTCTTGCTCATGTATCCGTTGTACCATTATTTGTATTTAATATAATCTTCCCTATCATATTTGAGAAAGCTTTGTTGTAGCTTTGTAACAATGTAACGGATGTAGGTGAACTCTCTTATAATGGAATTAATTAAATGATGTGTTTTACATATGATAGTTATTTTGAAATGATCTTTGATGATGCTTATTTGATGGAATGGTATGGAAGTAAATAATGAGGAATCATATAATGTGATGGTTTTAAATGAACTTTTCTTGTTAGTCATATCATGTTATCTTTATAGTTAATGAAATTATTCTTGTTATTGATTAATAAATATGGTAGTAGCATAGTCATGGAACCTTAAAGGACCTAGGTTTAGCTTATATGTTATGTTATGTGATGCAAACTATTGTTATTTGTTTTATAAAAAAATTGTTCCATTATTAGGTCTTAGTTGTATCGTCCTTTGGGGTTCCCTGGTGGGGTGTTATAGTTTCTGCATTATTTCTATTGTTGATAAACTTAATTATAATTATCCCGTAGTATATTATTATGAGACTAATATATGTTTTTAAATCTTCTTATTTTGTGAGATCATATATTTAATGGAGAGAGAGCATCATGGGGAGGATATTGTCAAACTTGTGAAACATATAGATATTTCTAATTACTTAAACTATGGAAAATTTATTTTTTAAGTCAATGTCATCTAAAGTATTGTTAGTCATTATCCATCTTTACTTTATACCATATCTAGATTTCCAAGTATAACTTGGTTTATTATAGGTAGTTTGTTTGTTTTTCATAATTAGTTGAATAGTGTAATTGGGAATACATGTTGGGTTATTTTCATAAGATATAATGATTAGTCCCTATTTGAGTTTTCCTGGTTGAGACCTTATTTATATATTTTAAACTAAATCTGTGGATTATATTTGATTTTTTCCTTAGGTTCTAGTGTGACATTATCCTAACCCATTATATTGTCTTGTGTATCCTTATGTTAATTGATAATATAATCTTAATTTTATTCAAGTATCAATACCACCATGGCATACGATTGGTAGTGGTGAAGGACCAATAACCTATAGGTTGAATTTTATCTACCAAATAACAATGATTAGAGTCATGATATATGACTAAATATAGACATCAAAGAATGAAAATTATAGAAAAATATTACAAATTTTAGAGGTCATAATGAGGAGCAACAAGACAGTGAAAGAGTGTCCAAGGAAAGATAAATTTACAATAACAAGGATATTAATGGGGGATGGAGAGAATCATAATGTAGGGGCACTAATATGAATAAACAACTCCTTAAGGATTTGAAAAAAGTTTAAAATACTGTGAAAATATCAATAGAATAATCATTTATATAATATATATGTTTTTTAATTTTATTTTTTATCAGTTAGTTTATTATTCATAGTGAATAGATTCATTCAATTTGAATGTGCTCTTGACTACTTGGTAAAGACTTTGTATAAATACTTGGGAACATATTAGTGGAGTGATTCTATTACCAAAGGTTATATGCCTACATTTGTGAGTGAATCAAGGTAATACAATAATTAATTTTTCTGGTTTTGTTGCAATGTTAACCCTTCATGATTGTTTATGTATTAAAAAGATATTATGTTGATTAATATGATTACCTTCACCATAGTTAAACTTTAATTATCAATTTAGTTTATAAACGAATATATATGAGAAGATAATCTAGATAATTATCAATTTATGACAAATATAGTATTTAAAAAATGTATATCTCTGTATGAACAATATAGTTTGGCATTATGGTATATTAAAGCTATACTCATAGAAAAATTTAATATGTAGTAATAAACATACCTTAATGCCAAATATTAAAATGTATTTTTTATACACATAAACATATATGCACTAGATAAATGACTATTTAAAAAATAGGTCATATGTTGGAGAAATTTTAGGTTTGTAACTTGTAGGTTCTAACTAAGAAGCAAGAGGAAATAAAAAAAGAAGTAAAGAATAAAAAAAGAAGAAACAAAATTTATACCTTTCCCCCAATGCACCTTTATTTGAGCATAAGAGGTTGAGTTCCTTACTTGAGAAGTCTTCTAAATATCTCCAAAATATCTTATTGTACACTTATAGTATATATATGCTCAAGATATGTGATTAAAGGTATGTAGTTACTCTTTAGGCTAGCAACATAACATTGAATTTAGGTGTATATATTGAATTGACCTCAAAGAGGGTCCATTATAGATTTTGAGGATAGATGATTGATGATTGAGATTGAAATTTGAGAATAATGGATTAATTTACAAAAGAGCTCTGAAGAGATGAGAAACCTTCAAGTGACACTATGATTGGTTTGTGCTTGTAGAGGGAAAGAATCAAGGGGATTTGAATGGCTATTATTACTTTAATTTGGTCAAATAATGGAGATTAAAAGTAATCACACATCTCTGAGGACCATGGAAAAGTGTTATTTGACATATGATTTCTCTCACACATGCATGAGAATCACATGAAATGTGAAATTTGACAAGTGAGAGCTCTCATACATGTGAAAATCAAATGGGGATGTGATATTTGACAAGTGAGAGTTCTCACACATGTGTGAGAGTCACATGTCTAAAATGGAGGGTTTAGATATTCTAAGAGAAAATGAATGGCTAGGATTTTATGGATAAGTGTGATCGATATGATAAGTGATTAATTAGGTTAATGAATAATTTAAATCAAATTAATAATAGTTTAATTTATGTAAATGATTAATTAGATTAGTTAACCACATTTAGTGAACTAATGATATGAGAAAATTATGGAATGAAATAAATATATATTTTTTTGGATGTGTATGATGGGCTTAAATAAATAAATTTTGGACTTATTTATCTAAGATTAGACTTTAGAACAAGAATTAATCAATCAAATAAATAGTTATTATTTATTAAATTATCATTAGAATAATTATACTTAGATGGACTAGGGAAATTACATGGAAATGGGAGAGAAATTAATGACTAGCCTTGAGATTTTCAACAAAAATATTCACATTATGAAAGATATAACACATTTGTGTTAAGTAAAATTTACACATTTTAATGCTTTAATTTTTTTATGATCCCACCCATTTAGGCTTGTATTTCCAAGCTTAAGAGTTGGGAATCTCTTGTGGCTCCTAAATTTATTTTTTTAACATAAAGCAACTCAAATTCAAACTTCCAACCTCATCAAGTTTACATGGTTTGCAATCCATTTTTTCAAAAAATACCACCAAAACCAAGATCTATTTCTTAGCTTTATATCCATACACTTTTTTAATATTCTAAATAATTTAAGGTATTTTTTTATTTTTTTATTTGAAGAGTGTCTTCATATTCCTCCAACACATATACATTTATTTTTTAGTAACTTTTGACCTAATTGTCCATTTTTTTCAAAAAAGGATTATTCTATGCTTCATTCTATACATATTCAAAAAAATAATTTACATTTTCAATTAATTTTGTATGAGTTGTGTGATGCAAACACTCAATGATATAATTTTCTAGATGCATCCACTTCAAAAAATCACAAAAAAATTATTCATCAAAATATATAAAGATTTGAAAAATTTAGCACTCAGTCTTGAATATATTTTCACCAACTAGTTTGTAAAAATACCTAATATAGCAAAAAATAGGGAGGGTGCACACCAAACACTATGTTATATTTTAGTGATAAAAATTAGAATATTTTTGCATACACTCAACATTTCACCCCTTTGTAGCCATATGCTGGAAGAAAAGGAAGAAGTGAGGGTACAGGTTGTCAATTATCAGAATGAGGGGTTTGCTACAAATACATGGAGCTTGAAAGGGTAGTCCTACTACCCAACCCCCTTTGTGATCTATGCTCAAAAACAACTCCCCCGAGGATTTTGATGCAGGGGTCTCAAAAACCATCCTGGACTATCGAGAATTGGATTAATTTATCCAAGCAAATTATTAATTCCTTTGAGAACCATTTTGTCACCCATGTCTATAGGGAGATCAATACGGTGGAAAATTACTTTAAAAATATGGGGATTAAGGCTAATAATAAAGTGATGTGGCAGAGGAGTGATGGCTTAGAGGTTGACATCAAGGCCTTAATTTTGTATGATCAAACCCATGGGAAGGTTCAATTTCCCCCTTCAAATAATGATTAAGGTGAAGACGGGTTTTTCTAAGCAATCTTGGAATTGTTGTTTCATCATTTTTCATCAAGGGATGGATTACTGCGAAATTAATTGCCAAATTAATTTTTGGTATTTCGCATGCTTTCTGGGAATTTTTGCGCTTAGGAGTATTGGAATTATGGAGTCTTCGAAGAAACGTTGCATTGCAGACAGAATGGGTGGCGACCGCTATAGGTTGGAACCGACTAAGTGCAAAGAGTTGAAGACCAATGAAAAATTGTGGAGGGTGTTAGAGAAGGGTGGAATTACGAGCTATATGGAGAAGCTCCATGGTAGGAATTAGGAGGTTACTAGGGCTTTTGCAAAGGATTGGAATAATGGCAGGATTAGAATCTTTGGGAGGAAAGTGACGATTGATGAACAGTTAATATTTGATGTTACTGGTATGCGTATGGATGGTCTCAAGTTCTACAAAGATAGGAAGCTCTCTGATCAGGTGGTTAAGAATTTCCCTCATACTGACAAGAAAAGGGAGGATTTGCTGAGAGCTACCAAGAGCAGCTATGATGCCACTAAACTTAAGTTTCCATGGAAGGAGGTGTTGAGGGTTATTATGGAATATATCTCTTTGGATGGGAGATACACCAGAGTTTTTGGGTATCACTTTGTACTCTTGAATCATTTCAGGCACCAGGTCAGGGTTTCCCTTCCTTTCTATCTCTCAAATTATTTAAATTTGAATCTTCAGGACCATGTGTCTAATCTGGTGAGATATCCCATTATCCATGAGGGTTTACTCATTCTAATCTTTGAAAACTTTAAAGAAATGCCAACCATTTCCCATAAAATCCCTTCTCCACACTTTGTTTCTGATAAGGAGGAGTTGGGTGATAGTTATACAAATAATGATGAATGGGATACTGAAATGGAGGGGGAAGAAGAGCGCCCTGTGGAAGCTAAGAAGAAGGGTAAACCCAAAAGGAAGCTTAAATCCTATGCCCTCCCTAAACCCAGCGCAATGATTCCAACTAGCAGGGAAAAAAATATTTACCCAGGGTCTGATGCTACCAAACTGAAACCAAAAGGGACACCTAGTGTTTCTCATCAAGGGAAGGGTAAAAGAAAAATTGAGGAGGATCCCTCCTATCACATTGACCAAGAGGGATCTCAGCACACCAATTCATCTGAGAATTCTAGTTACCCAGCCATGGATAGGAGGACATCCCTCAGTTCCCCAGTGACCTAAAGGAAGATGATCACTACTTGAAAGCTGAGCGTGAGTACCCTACTGATATCCTTGCAATAGCCTACAATGGTTCGGTTGATTTTTTTTGTCTATTTAGGTGGGCCTTCTTTGAGATAAAGGAGATTAAGCTTAATCAAAGGGCTTATAACAATAGGTTGGAAAAGGTGGAGGTGGCTGATAATAGGAGCAAGGATAAAGATAGAGCTAAGGACCTATGGACGGAAGATGAAAAGAAGTACATGGTTGAGTGTCTAAAGAAAATAGTGGAGGATTTGGAGCATTTCAAGAACAATCACGATGGCAAGCTTTCTGATATGGAGGGGAGGCTAAATAATGTTAGAGAGTCTATTCAGAAGGTACTAAAAATGAGCCATAAAATCCTTAAATCCACTACTAGTACCATGAAAATGATGGTCGTGAATCTGGAGAGGGCTCATTAGGTTAAACCAGTGGTGGATGTGGAGGAAGATAAAGATCAAATCTAGGTTGAAGGGGTTGGGCCAAGAAAACGTACTAGAGAAAATCTGAAAAGGAAGTTGGACAAGACCCCTGTGGACATTCTGGAGATGAAGAAAACTGCTATTAACATGGACAATCTAGAAAAGGAATTTGCTGATATCCTGAGAAATCTAGCTTAGTGCCTAGTTTTTTGTAGGTCTTTTGCCAATTTTTTGGGTTGTGTTGCCTCTACGTTGGTCTTTGGTTTTTTCTTTGTTGGAAAATTTTCTTCTTTTGTTGAACTTTTAATGCTTTATCTTATCTATATCTACTGTCAAAGGGTTTTGGGGTCCCTTCAAAACCTGTTTTTACCTTAATCAAAAACATTTCACCCCTTTAACCTTAATCATTTTTTTAGTAGTTTAGAAATTAAATTCAGAGTACTACAATTCTTGTTATTATTGTATCTTTAAGTTTTGAGCATACACATCTCAATTACTCATCCAATTTTAGCTTTAATTGATTTAAAAAAAAAGTGACCACTTTTGACTCACTTATTGTCCCCATTTCCATGCATTTACCCACCAATTGAATTACTAAAATTATTTAATTAATGTTGAGAGATAAATTGAGATAATTAATTAATTAAATAAAATTTATTTAATTAATTTAGGAGTGATGACTAGAATTGGCTTGATGACATTAAACTACTCAAGGGATGATTTTGGGTGTCTACATTGACTACAAATATTAAAACAAAGTCATACATAGTAGTTTGATGATGATTCAATAAATCAATTCATGAACTTAAGTGGCATGAAGATTAATAAATCCTTACCTCAATTTATTTCCCATGGTGAAAATACCTAGTTAGCCTCTTATAGCTTCTTATCATCTTCAATCAAGTTGAGCCATCTACAAGGTGACTAATATAATATTTTTTCACTTAAAAATATTTGGTTTTCGCCAAAATCTATGAGCCTGCCCCTTTAGTTGTCATTTTCTCCAGAGAATGAATAATTTTTGAAAGAGGAAATACATATTTTATCCTTTTCCTATGAAAATTTTTGACCACAATATTTTTCTAATTCTTACAAAAATTAACTCAAGTTCATGCTTTCCTTAAAGCAGTTATATTTACAAATTCTCTTATTTGCATCCTAAACCTAAACTTAATCATGTTGGGGTAAAATTAATAAATTATCATCTATTGTAAAGGTCCGAGTTTTCTCATCCAATAAAAAACTATGATTAAGAATTTGAGACCAAAATCTCTTCCAATATTTTCATTTTGATCTCTTGAATAGCTCCAATATTCTTATAAAATTGAGATCACTTATCAAGCTTCCATGATTTTGATGACAACCAATTCACAAATGGAAGTAATAATTGATGAAAACCAATTTTTAGATGGAATTAATTTCAATAGCACCCAAAAGGAAACACTTGAATTGATGGAAATCCAAATGACAGTCAGTGAAATCTAGCATTTGCAGCCAGTTCAATTAATGGATTTCAAACATTGAACATCTGCAACATAGGGTACAAAATTTGACTACAATTTCCAATAAGATTAGGAAAAAAACTCAACCAAAAACCAATTCCTTACACTTGTGTGAAGGATGTGTACTTCTCATATGGTTTCATTGAACAAATAAAAAACTATCAGATCTACGTATTGCCAAAAATAGCTCACAAAATCACCTAGATGACACGATGGAAAACAACAATGTATTTGTTTCAAACTTTACAATCTCAACACAAAAACAATGAACTGACAACCACTAATTTTGACGCCAAAGAATATGTTTCTTGGTAGTTATCTTCTCTCCCAAGTGGTCATTTTTCCTCTCTTCCAAGCATCAAACCCTTCCATACATTATTTTTCTTCCCTCCAACCATCCACTAAACTCAGGCCAATGACCTCTCTCCTTTCTTCCCAAAAATCGTTTTCTCTTCCTCTCCCAAAAAAATTTGGGATCCCTCTTCTTTTTAGATGTAACTGGAATCTTCAAACATATGCAATGAAAAGGAAATAGATAACTCACTACTACATAGGAGTTTCCAAGTGTCAAAAGAGGAAACTAAACCAACAAAAAGAAGAAAGCAAAAAACTTGCAATCCAAAACTGATAGAGAGAGATTCCCTTGCATCAGAATCCTTGGGGGAGTTGTTTGTGAGCATATCTCACAAAGGGGGTTGGGTAGTAGGAATACACTTTCAAGCTCCATGCATTTGTAACATATCTCTCATTTTGATAGCCAACAACCTATACCCTCACTTCTTCCTTTTCTTCTAGCATATGGCTAGATTATTTCCCCCATACATCAAACTGTTCTTCCTATTTCCACACTCCATCTCATCTTCTTCAACATATTTAGTCCACTCTTCAGATAGCCTCTTGTTTCTGCAACTTTCCCATTCATTTTACATCTCCCCCTCCATTACAATGATTGCATATGCATCAAAATCAATTTCAACTGTATCCAATGATGTTGAAAACTGAGATCATACCTCACCATTGACAGCTACACTATTAGTCTCACCTCATGTCAGTTCAAGCTACTCTATCTCAACCACCTCAATTCGAAGAGCCAGGTCATCTTCCACATGTTATTTTTCTATCTCTACACTCTGCCCATACAAATTCATCCCCATGTATTCATCTTAGCACTATTGTTCCAAACTCCCAATTATCTCTGCATTCTTCAAAAGAACAATGGTTTCCCCAGATTCACAATCACCTATGCTAACATATGTTATTGGCCATCTTATTTGTAAATCAATATTATTTCCACCCATTCAACCTTGAGGAAAATGAAGGTTCACCTTCTTGGTTATTGCTGCAACTTTCATTGACTCTCTTCCATTTATAAACTATTTTCTGCTTATCGTCATCACCTAACTATTGCTGCTATAGTTGTCCTCTATTAGTTCTTGCAAAGATAACAAGGTATATTTAAGACTGTCCTCAAAAGTGTAGGTGTTATGTCTCCCATAATGTATGATATTTCAGTCAATCTACCAAGGTCTACCAAGCAATACATGACACACGTCCATAGGCATGATGTCACAAATTACGCTATCCTTATAACTGCCAATCTGAAATTTTACTAAAGCCTATTCATCTACCAACAACCGATGCCATTTTTGAATCCAAGAAACTTTATGAGTAGGATGGTTCTCTTATGTCCTAGCTTATCCACCATTTCTATAGCCACTAAATTATCAGTACTACCACTATGAATAATTAATTTACAACACTTACCTTTAGCTTTGCACTTCATTTTGAATAGAGCCTTCCTTTGTACTGGTTCATGAATCTCCTTTGGCGGTTTCAACAACACTCTTTTAAACAAAAAAGATTCTCTTGACTTAGATTCTTCCTTTCTTGGAGAAATTGATCTTGTACTCTTCTAATTTTCTTACACCACCTGATTCCTCCTTTTAGGCCTAGTGTAACCTCCTTCAAAAGATTCTGAACACTCCCAAATCTTGTGACCTACATACTGATTACACTTAAAAAAATTACCTGCAAAACCTTTACCTCTTCCCTGATAACCATCACTTCTAACAGATATTTCTCCTCTATCTTGATAACCTCCTTTTTTTGACTTAACTTGCCCTTTGGAACTACTTGCCTCTCCATCTTGATGGTGCTGCTATCCTTTTTCTACATAGCCTCATCCTCTACCTTGTCCTTGCTAATTATACCTCATCATCAAATTCTCCTCTGCCTTAATGGAAAACTGGTAGGCTTCCTCCAAAGTTCTTTGTGATACTAAGCTCAACTCATCCTGCAAACTGTATTTCAACCCATTCAGATACCTTACCACCTTTTCCAAATCCTCTTGGCTACGACCCTTTCTGAATCACCAACTTTTAGAACTCTTTCATATATTCCTTGACTGACATATCTTTCTGCTTCAAATTCTACAATCTTTTGAAAATATTCGTTTGGTAGTCTACTGGAAAGAACTTCATCTTCAATTTGAAAACCATTCAATCCCAAGAAGAGATCTCCTTATTTTTCTTGTGTCTTTCAACATGCACATAATCCCACCACATTTCCACATGGCCTTTTAATCGTGTACAAGAAAACTTCACTTTTCTTTCCTCTGCCACTCCCTCATATTCAAAATACTTGTCCAAATCATTAATCCAATCGATAAGCTCTTCTCCATTCAGGCTTCCCGAGTATGTAGGAACTTCAATTCTTGGCTTGGCTCCCACATTCATCACAACTCTGATCAATATTTCTTCCACTCCTTCAAGTTCTTGATCTTCCTTATCATCTGCTTGCAATCACTCTTCCTCTTCAACATCACTGGCATCATCCACTGGTGTTCCTCTTCACTGTGCCCTCTCCATGACATCTATTCAAGTAGTAAATTTTTACAACAATTCAAGGACTCCTTCAACATTTATTATTTTTCCCCTTCCTCAAGATCCTCTACCTCTCAACGCTCTCGATGAATTTTTCCCACTCCTCAACAACCCCAAATCTTCAAGCTTGGATACCAAATTGATGAAAACCAATTCACAGATGGAAGTAATAATTGATGATATTCAATTCTTAGATGGAAGTAATTTCAACAAAACCTAAAAGGAAACATTTTAATTGATGGAAATCCAAATGACAGTTAGTAAACTTGAGCATTTGTAGCTAGTTCACTTAATGGATTTCAAAACATTGAACATCTGAAACATAAGGTACAAAATTTGACTACAATCTCCAACAAGATGAGGAAAAAAACTCAATCAAAAACCAATTATTTACTCTTATTTCAAGGACATGTAATTATCATCTAGTTTCATTGAAAAAATAATAAACTATTGGCTCTACATATTTCCAACAACTCACACAATCACCCAGATGACACAATGGGAAACAACAATGCATTTGTTTCAAACTTTGCAATCTCAACACAAAAACAACGAATTGAGAACCACTAATTCTGAGGCCAAAGACTATGTTTCTTGGCCATGCTCTTCTCTCTCAAGAGGTCATTTTCCCTCTCTTCCAGGCATCAAACCCTTCCATACATTCTTTTTCTTCCCTCCCAACCATCCACCAAACTTAGGCCGATGACCTCTCTCCTTTCTTCCCAAAAACTATTTTCTCTTCCTCTCTTAGAAATTTTGGGCTCCCTCCTCTTTTTAGATGTAACTTCCATCTTCAAACATATACAATGAAAAGGAAATAGATATCTCACTACCATATAAGAGTTGCTAGGTGTCAAAAGAGGAAACAAAACCAACAAAAAGAAGAAACCAGAAAACAATACAATCCAAAACTAATAGAGAGCAACACCCTTGCATCAGATTTTAATTTCATCCTTTTGCATATCCATTGTAATAATTTACAATATTAATCCTAGTTCATTTTGTTTTCACCTTTGGAAAAAGGGTCCAAAAGTTCAAGAATGAGGAGATACCAAACAAGTGGGTGATTCCACAATAGTGGTTTACACTTTCTAGGACATCCTGATTTTTATTGAAATCACATATTTTTAAAAAATATAATGATTTAAACCTTGAAAAGTTTCATTTAAAGGATTCTGATTGAAGAGGGTTTGATCAAACCACCTTAGATTAGACCCCCTTGGATAAAACCCCACTTGTTTTAAATCATACCTATAATGGAGTCTCCTTTACACCTATCAAAATGCTGATAAAAAACCACTTTTGATTTACCTTTTGGGGGATCAAATGAATTCATTTAAAATTTATTTTTGTAAGTATGTAGTCCTTATTATAAGCTTCCCAAAAAGTATACTTTTAAATTTAATCCGATTATTATATTTATTTTTTATTTCTTGTGAATGTAGGGTTTTCACCAAGAATCAAGCTCTTTGTTCTACACATGGAAAAATAGTAGATTACCAAAAAAAATCTAAAAGATATCTATGCAATTGATATAGATTTCCTTGATCCAACAAAATAAATAAATTGAATTTTGATACATACAAAAATGTTATGTGTTAGCAAGTAAACCTATGTCTAAATTGTAACTCGTTTGACTTCAAAACTTAATTAAGAAAATATTCAATAAAAAAATATGAAACCAATTACATGCACTAGATATTGTAGTTACAAATCTAAATTTGAAAAAATAAGAATTTTATCCTTCATAGGAAAAAGGTTATGTGTTAGCAGGGTGCTACCACAATAGTGGTTTACAATTTCTGAGAGCTTCTATTTTTTTCTGAAATCACATATTTTTAGAAAATATAATGATTTAAGCCTTAAAAAGTTCCATTTTAAGGATTCCAATTGAAGAGGGTTTGATCAAACCACCTTAGATCAAACCCCCTTGGATAGAACCTCACTAGTTTTAAACCATACCTATAAATGAGTCTCCTTTACACCTATCAAAATGCTGATAAAAAATCACTTTTAATTTACCTTTTGGGGGATCAAATGAATTCATTTAAAATTTAATTCAAATGATTATGGTAGTCCTCAGAACGAGCAATCCAATGAATATAATTTTAACATGTTTTGGTTTTATTATGTATTGTTTTTAGTTTTATTAAACATAGGTTTTTCATCAAAAACGAAGATCTCTGTTCTGCATATGTGGAAAAATAGAAGATTATCAAAAATAAAAAATAAAAAATGATTGCACCAGATATTGAATTCCTTGATCCAACAAAAAAAATTTGAATTTCGATATATATAAAAAAAGTTACGTGTTATACTGTCGCGCTATGTCTGAATTATAATTGGTTTGACTTCAAAACTTGATTAAAGATAAAATATTCAATAAAAAACTATCTAACCAAGTGGAAGCACTAGATACTAGAGTTAAAAATCTAAATTCGAAAGAATTAGAATTTTATCTTTCATGAAAAAAAAGTTATGTGTTATACAGTGTGAATCACTTTTTTAAAATGTTGTTTTTTGAAAAAAACCTATTTTTGTGGGAGATGGAAAAAGAAGTGCAATCTAATTCCAAAAATTTTGAAAAAAATATTGTTAGAATCCACGAACAAAATGTGACGAGACTCTAGTTTGCATCATCTTCAAATTCCTCACGGTTTAGCCGCTATAGGTGCCCAAATGTGAAGATTTAGTTAAAAAAATAATTTCAATGTCCAGTTTGGCCAAAAATTGTAAGCCACTATTGTGGGATCACCCAACAAGTACATGTCACTCTCTGAAAATGGTGTTTATGGTTAAAAACTAGTTATCAAAGTATGTGGAAAAAGAAATGCAATTTGATTCCAGTGCTTTAAAAAAAAATATATTTAGAACCTATAAACAAAATGTCACAAATCACTAGTTTGTATCATCTTCAAATTCCTCACTGTTTAGTAGCTATAGGTGTACAAAAGTGAAGAACAAGTTCAAAATGTTCATTTCAATGTCAAGTTTGGCCAAAAAGTGTAAACTAGTATTGTGGGATCACCCAATTAGGTTTATGAGGATTTCACCAATCATAAAAAATACTTAGACCTTGGTTGTACCTCATACAATTTGACGATTTTAGTGTAGGTTTATTTTGATTAGGATTATATTTTATTTTATAGATTTGTTGATTGTTTGTTGAAAGAGGTGCATAATTTTAGGGGTAAATTATAATTTAGATTTAGATTTAGTCTTAGCATAAGGTTTAGATTTCATTTGAAAGATTTTAGATTTAGGTTGGTATGATTTTTTAAAATTTCAAAGGGGTTTTGGAAATTAAAACACTTCAAGATTATTTTTAAAATAATAGATCAAGCTTTAGTTATCTTCATAAAAAGAGAGTCTCATTTAGAAGTAAATTGATAAATTGTCAAAGAATCAATGCACGTATTACACAAAAAAGATTTGGGTAAAGAAATGAAATTACACATCAAAAAAGTAATTAAAAATTTAAGGGAGAATTTTAGATATATTTACTTATTATTTTCTATCTAATTTTTTTTAAAGGAAAATATAATTTGTAGTATTTTTAGATTGTTCTTATTTGTACAGTAAACTATTTTCTTATTTATTTTCATTGCCAATTTTTTGAAAACAAAGTTTCCATTTCCCTTTATAGTATATTTTTAAAAAGGAGGACACAAATTCATCCATATTAGCTAGATTTATTTTATATGGAAAGGGAAAATAGAAAAAAAATCCATTTATTGTAGTTTCAACACTCTTACATTGATTAAATTAGCTTGTATAAAAAATAAAATCCTTAAAAAATAGATTAAATTAGTTTCTTTCATATTGCATTCAAAAACATCCAAAAATTTAAAATCACCAAAAACATATGAAATAATCAAAGACACAAAAATATTTACATTCAAGTATATTTTCAAGCTCTTGCAACAAATAAAAACTTTATTCTCAAACAATCAAACATTAAACTCAACTCAATCAACTCTATTGTAAGTGATAAAAACTTTACTATAAATTTAAACCATCAAGTACAAACCAAATCATAAAATCAAACACATCAAGATGACTTCAAACTTTCTCTTTACTCCATAGGTGGCATTTAACCTATCATGCTTATGTGAATTTATGTGAGGAAACAATTAGTAGAAGAAACCTTGAAAGAGTTGATGAAACTTTCCCACTCTAAAAACTACCATTGTCCAAGAACAAGTAGCAATACTTGAAGAACTATAAGAGGAAAATACCTATTTGGAAGAATTGATAACCCTCATTGAAGCTAGAAACTATACAATTACACACTTATTTAATTTTTAAATCATGATCAAAATAGAAACCACAACCATTATAGGGCTCAAACACTAAGTACTTTCCCAAGAGATTACATAATATAGCTAATTTCTCAAACCAATCCACATCTTCTTCTAATCTTAAGCTAAGAACACCACTAAAATACCAAGGAGCAACTCCTAAAACCCACCAGAATAACCTCAACTAGAAACTTAACAAGGATAGACATATATAATATAATATAATAAATACAATAATATGTGTTGAAGCACTTAATAATGCACCTTCATACCCTACACCATGTCAAATATGAGCGTAACTATGGGAATCACATCCCAATTGACATGATGTGAATCTTCATGCTATCCAATAACATGGCTCTTGGTGATTAAAACAACTAAAAAAACTCATTTAATGCCAATGCACTAGGAAACATGGTCACAAGACCACAATAAGCAAGGCCAAGACAAGAAAGAGAACACATAAATGGTGGACTAAATATCACCCAACCATATATTAGAAAATAAATTCAAGCACAATGCAGACAAATATCCACATATCTAATCTCACTTAGGGAACATACAATTCCATAAATAGTCTCATATAGAGATTTAAATACATTTCAATCATTGGCAAGCACACAAAAATTCACATAAATGGAAGCCACTCAAAGCTAGAACAAGAACTTGGATTCACTGTGATTCTAATTATACAAACACCAAGAATTAGCACATTCTCTACCATCTAATCCCTTGTACATTCTATCAAGGGTTCATAATGAATGTGATAGAGAATAAAACTTAACGTAGAATAGGACCAACAATCTCAAACATTTAGTAAAGCCATCACAAGCTAAAATAGAGCCCAATAGGGAGAATTATCAATTCCAACAATGACAGTAAAATGATCTCAATTGAAACTCTGAATCAAACATGACCAAGGGTCATAAAATAGATAGATGAAATTTTTTGGTGACTAGACCAATCGTAAAAAAATTAAAAATTCAATACTAGTCCTTACAATAATTAGAAACTTCATCAATAACCAAAATAAAGCATAAAACTTGGAAAACATGATTACATGAACTAAGTGGATAATGTTAGCCACATTTGAGGAAGTAAAGAGCTACACAATACCTTGGCTGTACAACATCCAAAGTGTGTTAGAGAAAGCATGCTCCATAACATCATGTGAGTGAGTCTTCTAAGACTCCAACACGATACATACTCAAATCTCCAAATTCACTCAACCATGCCGACAAAAACCATAATTTAAGAAAATATACTTCATCAAGACACAATCACATCATTATGTAAGGTGTCACATTTAGGGTTTACTATGGCATCCACAAATTCACAGGGCACATCACAATTGAAGCTTTAATCCAAACCAACGCAATTATCCTAATAAGCATAATTCATTTATCAATTAATTATGCATCCCATGCAAAAGGGAAAATAGTGCCAATTACCCATCTAGGTTCTCACAAGAATCCACAAATTCTATTATACAAATGCAACATTTCTTTCATGCACTAACATAATACTTTTGCGTATATGATAATAATCCAATAGGAATACAATTGCACAATACATTTCATGAAATATTCCCATGTGAACACCATTTTATAATTCAAGAATATTGCATAAACTACTATCACATTCAACACATTAGTCACATAAGATAGTTCACAATGCTCAATCATGAGCCAAAATATTAACACCCAATTCTAAATTGAAAGTACCCATAATCACACATCCAAGAGAACATGCAATCATAAACAAGACCACTCAAGGGTCAATACACATGCACACTTCACAAGAATTGAGACATCGATATGGTAATCGCATATGAAATCAATTCTCAACAACTCAAGGGTCTAACTAACCCTCACAAGAAATAATTTCTCAAACATATCAAAGTAGGGAAAAATGGAACAACAATTCCTACCAACAACACACTCACACATGAAAAGACCCAACCAAAAATCTCACACAATGAGGAACACACCAAAGAGTGATCATTCCCCACTCAAGAGACTCTCAACCAAGGGTATCTTCCCATCCCTATCAAATGAATTAGGTTCTATGAGGAACTCTTCCTCCTCAAACACATTGCATGTGGGTTGGTTCACATTGAACCCTCAAAAATGCCACCTAAGACATCCATGCAAGAAGCCAAAAAATGAATCTCATAAATAAGTACTTGAGAGAACACAAATCAAGCAACAAGAATCACATGGGAAAGAACATGAAACAAATATCATAGTGCTACAACATGGGATTTGATACCAAATTTAATACCCCAAGCCAACATGCTCAAAAAACAACTTGACAATTTTTTTTGAAACAACGATAACAAGGTCGTTAATGCAACAACCACATGATGAAATTTTAAGAAAACATACACACAAGTGTCACATGAGAATAAAAACACAATGAAAAATAAAACAAGAAAACATTACCATTGCATAAGGAAGGTGGCAATAGTGTCATATTATTTTTTATGGTATAAATCGACCATGACGAACATACGAGAGAAGGGACAACTCCAAAGATCACGTTCTCTCATAAAACCACACCAAGATAGGATAAGGGAATCATAAACCTACAATCCAAATCTAGAAACACTTCAAAAATATAAACACATGGAAAACCTTCACAATATGTTGCCTAACCAAGAGGCACAAACTCTGCACTAACTGGAATGACGATGGGTCACTTCCAAACAACCACATGCTTTCTAAGATGTCTCATTGCAACATGATATCACACAAGTAGAAGGATACTAATAAACGACACCAATTGACCTATGAGGAATGTTGAGAATAAAAAAAGGGTTAACCATGAAGGATTTCAACTTGTAAACATGTAAAAATGGCCTAATGCATATCACACATCCTGAATTGAATTTTTTATCATCGACATCATTATCATTAATATAATTTCATTTCACATAATTTTCACCAATTGAACCTATTTCTATCTATTGATTGAATAATCTTGCATTATTTAATTAATTCACTATATTGTCGCATAATCTTTTATTCCTCTTGATTAATTAAATAAACACAAATTATTTAATTATGTCATTAATATACCTTATTCATCTAAATCACTTAAATTGTTATCATTAATAATTTAATTAAATCACTTTCCCTTCTCTAAAATTGAATAATTAAATCAATTATTCAAAAAACATTTAACATGGTCAACAAACAAATATACCTTTCTTTGTTAAAGTCAAAAATCAAAACTCCAAAGTAAAGATTGAAACAATTGGATTACTATCAGACTATAACAATGCCTAAGCATTAACTACCTACCTATCAATAATTCATCATCAACATCCTAATGTATGTCTTAACAGATAAAATGTTCCTACAATAGACATAATTGATGGATAACATCCCGAAACATTAAACATATATGGAAAGTGATACTACAAAATTGTTTATCTTTTTATGATCTTATCTTTTTGATTTATCTTAATGTCACATCCATAGGATATCTCGAGTTTTTCCATAAGGATTTGGAGAGGAAGGAATGGGGGCATTGATCATCAATTTCTATTTGTTTTGTTTGTTAGATATTTTGTGATACTACCATGGTGAATACTTGCTTTGTTCCGTGTGTGGAAGTCATTCTAGGGTGGTTTGTGTAGCAGTTGCATGATAGGTACTCCATACCTCTATGTGTAACTAGCCCAAAATGTTTTGAAACTTCTCACCCATACACTCTAACAGGGTTTCCATATGTCTTGTATGAACAAAAATAATCTTTGTTTGCAAAGTCAAATTCCACGCAATGGAGACAATGCCACGTTGGTCATCAACACCCCGATGCATCATGTCTATTTTCTACATCAATAAGGATTGCTAAAAATACTAAGTCTCCATGAAAGAAAAAGAAAACTCATCAATGCATATAGTCACATATCATTAAGGTATAACATCAAATCAGGTCATCATAATCATGAGATCTTTAGAAAATTAGATCAAGCATCTAACACTTCTATTCATCTCTAATCATACTAACATTTCTTCTGACTAACATCTTCATCTTGTTGAACTAATCTTGAAACTTTTGGTGAGCCCGACCTAAAAAAGTAATTTTTTCGGCCAACCTCTCAAGGGGGCATCCCAACATCGTATTATCTTTCTACTGACTATTGGGGTATAGTGGAGCATATTAAATTTTTCAAATCTTGATCTGCACATCGAATTATTTGAAACAATGTAACCATTACTTTGTCTCAAAGAGGGGAAAAATGTAGACATGTAAAAATGGCTTAACACATATCACACATCTTGAATTGCATTTTTTCATCATTAACACCATTATCATTAATATAATTGCATTTCACATAATTTTCACTAATTAACCCTATTTCTATCTATTAATTGAATAATCTTGCATTATTTAATTAATTCACTATATCATCGCCTAATCTAACTTTATTCCTCTTGATTAATTAAATACATGAAAATTATTTAATTATGTCACAAATATACCTTATTCATCTAAATCAGGTAGATATATTTATCTCTAATGTGCACATAGACATTAACTACCAACTCATAGTGTTGTGCCCTAGTAATTTTGAAGAGACTATTGAAAAAGGTTTTCTCATCGAAAGAGATCTCATTGCAAGGGGATTAATTAAACTCTACAACCCTAAAGACCAAGCTTCTACTTCAAATGACAAACCAAAGATATGGGAAAAGAACAAAAACATAACCAACAATAGAGTGGTCAATGATAAGGTTGTACGAAACATACAACCCTCCAATGGCCCAAAAAATAATGTTCAAACAACACAACAAAGCTATACTCCCAACAAGCCCCAAACAATCAACTCAATTAACCTCGTAACAACCAACCAAATAACCAAGAACCAAATCAAGGACAAGAGGATTAAAGGAGGTTGCAGAGGCAATATGACTAGCCTAGAAGAAAACTTACTCCATTGGGAGAACCCCTTGAGGTAATTGTGTGCAAATTGGTCACAACAAACCTTATCAAGATTAATGAAAAAACAAGCTATGATGAGCCAAACTTCAAAACCCCTTGGTATAATGAGAAAAAACAATGTGAATTTCACAAGATCAAGGGTGATACCACAAAAAATTGCATGAGACTCAAAAACATCATGCAAGATTTAATAGGAAAAGGAGAGGTCGACATAGAACATCATCTTGGAAATAAAGACTTAAAAATCTACAAGGATCCAATCCTCGACCATTCTAGGGGAAACAACAAGGGTAAAGGGAAAGATTACCATAAAGACAACTTTTCCTATGATGAAATCATAGGAAATATCTCTCAAGTCGATCATACCATCAATGTTGAATCCATACTAGGCAGAGATCCTAAGTGTAACATAACTACATGAAGACGGAGAGTTACAATCCAAGGAGCCCCTCCCCAAGTAAAAGCCACAAGTAAACCATCAAATGACTACATCATTGTGGAAAAATTAAAGAAAACTCATGGCTTAATCTCCATCCTTAAGCTTTTGAATTTGTCACCAGCACATAAAGAAATCTTGAAGAAAGCTCTTGTCGAAACATTAGTCCCTAACAACCTTAACGTTGATCAGTTTCAAACCATGGTTGGTAACATCAACTCCACCCATCACTTGGTCTTCTCTAAGAACAACCTTCCATAAAAATATTTCCAAAATCAATCTCTTTATCTAGAAGTTTGTGTCCATAAACACAAAGTCAAGAGAGTACTAATAGATAACGATTCAGGCTTGACATTTGTACCCTAAAGTTAGTAAAAAAAGTTGGGATATTCTGTGTTAGGATTTAGGTGCCATCATCGCCTAATCTAACTTTGGAATATTATAGAATGAGGTTGTTGGGTCAAAATAGGGTATTGTAAGAGCATCTATGACATGTATGACAATTTCCATAAGATTCTATGATAGTATGACATATTCCCTATGACAGAATATGCTATTCTTGGATCCCAAGCACCCATGCATGAGAGATGCCTTATGAAAGTTGTAAGAGCATTTGTAAGAGGTTATTTTTGGTATTTTTTGACCATTTCAAGGAGGGAGGCGTGGGTTTTTCTAGGTGGTATTTCTGTCTATTTTTTGGTGAAACCATGGTGGTTTTCATCCTCACAAATCTCTTTAAATTGGGGCCTTGAGCTAGAGTTATTCAATTCAGTTTTGCAAGTTTGTAGGGTAACAGGGTGCTGCCAGATTTTACAGAGATTGATAAGAGAAGTATATTTCTACATGTAATATTTCAGATCATCAATAATATACTTACCTCTCTTTTGGTGGTGGAGTTTTTTTTTCCTTTAGGTTTCTCCACATAAATCTGTTGTTGCATGTGCTATGATTCTTCTATCTCTCTCTCATTATTTGTTCACACCAAGGCTAAAGGTTAATATACATATTTCAGATTTGCATTAACATTTAAGTTCATATTGCAAGATTTCTTCACCTTGATAATCAATATTTGGTATCAGAGCTAATTGTTCTGTTAAGGAGGGAACACTTTCCTTTTAAAGTGTTGAAGGTTTTTTGCTGCAGTGGGAGCTTTTGTGTTGTGGGTTTTGTAGATTTGTGAAAGATTGCATATCATGGCCTCCACCTCTCGTCAATATATTGAGAATTTCAATGGAACTGGTTACGAGATGTGGAAGTTGAAAGTGGAGGATCTCCTTGAGGAGAGAGATCAATGGTTACCAATTTCAGTTGATAAGAAGCCATCTACTTCATCCATGTCGGATAAAGATTGGAAGAAGTTAGACAAGAAGGCTTGAGGGACCATTCAGTTGTGTCTCACTGACTCTGTCCTCCTGAATGTCTCTTCAAAAGACACAACATACAAGCTTTGGAGGAAGATAGGTGAAATCTACCAAACTAAGAGTTTTTCTAACAAGTTGTATCTCAAAAGATGTTTATATTCATCAAAGATGAAGGATGGTGATTCTATTGCTGAAAATTTGAATTATTTTAATTTGATTATAAGTCATCTTGCATCTATTGATGTTACAATATAAGATGAGGATAAATGCATTTTTCTAATTTGCTCTTTGCCGGAATCTTGGGAAAATTTAATTGTTGCTATTACAAGTGGTGGTGCAGAACCTAAGATGGATAATATTATTCCCATACTTATTTTAGAGGAGATGGGGATAAATACCATGCATATTAGCAAACAATATTCCTTGCATGTGCGAGGTAGGTCCAAGCAGAAAGGGCCTAAAGGGGATAAGAAGAAGGATAAGTCTAAAGGATGATCTAAGACCCCTGAAAAGAGCAGAGTGAAGTTTTGGAACTATGGTAAATGGGGTCATGTGAAGAAAAAATGTAGAAACAAGAATAATAATGTAGATTCCTCCATGAAAAATTCTGGTGCAGGAGCACCGATGGGTCTAATGGACCTAGAATGTTTAGTTATGTTTTGTTTCTTAGTTTTGTGTTAGAATAAGGTCCTAAGGACCATTTCAATGCTTTGTAATAGGTCTCCTAAGTTTTTGATGGAATTTTGGTCTTGGTGACCAACTCTTTGTATAAACAAGGTCTCCATCCTCCTTTGTAAGTCTAGTACATTTTCGCCTTGTTGTATCTAGACACTTGAGGGGAGTCACCTTGCTCATTTTAGTTGGCTTGTATGCCTTTCACATATTTTGGAAGCATCTTTGTAGGCAAGTTGGTGAAAATTGTCTAAATTGCCTTAATTAGGCATTTATGTGTTCAAGTGAAGTCTAAATGTGTTTCCAACGACCAAATGATTAAAATGGAAGTTGGAGGAAGTTGGAGGGAGTTAGGAGGCTTCAAATATGCCTCTCTTGGTCAAGGCAAGGTTGTTGAAGAAGTTGAGAAGGAGTTTTCAAAGGAGAAATTGCTGTTTTTGAGTTTTTCATCAAGAAACTGCTGATCCTGTGCATTGTACGGACTTTATATGTTGTTTCATGTTATAATCCTATAATGGTTGGATAGATAATTGAATCACCTTTCTTTTGGAATTTGAATGGTGTGATTTCATTGAGAATTGAGTGAGATATTGCCATTTTACTACCGGGTGGTCTCAAACCCCATGTTTTCCTCTAGAATTTGCTGATCCCGTACTTGGTACGATCTGTACGTTTTGTTTTATGGTTTAAGGGTGTAATGGTTGGAAAGGTAATTGAATAAGATTTCTTTTGGAGTTGGAGTGGTGATATTTCATTGAGTAATAAGGGAGATATCTTAATTTTACTCCCGGGTGGTCTGAAAACCCTCAAAATCAAGGTTTTGAGCAAAAAATGGATGCATCTTCCATTCCCACACTGTAGCATTGCCAAATATTGGTGGGATGGAAGGTATGAGGGTGAAATTTTATGTATCAGAGGTCTTGGAGAGCAGCAAGAACTTTGGAGGCAAATGGAGAAATGTTTTGGCTTGACATCTCTATGTGGCAAGCCCATGTGACAAGCAAAAAGTGAGTTTTTGCTTTATTTTGAAGAATCTGTTTGAAAGGCACTTAGGAATGATGGTGATAGGTGTGAAAAACCTGTAAGAGTTCATTTTTTGGATTTGGGGTGAAGGGGAGAGCCTATATAGTCAAGACCCAGGTGTAGGTCTGTGAATTAGGCCTCTTGGAGTAGTGGTAGAAAGGGCCATTGTGAGTGATGCCTTGACAGTCAAGAGGAAAGGTTTTGGAACTTTGTAGGGGTCCATTGTGGATGTATGAATTCATAGGTTTGGTGCCTTGAAAATAATCCATGTGGTTTTTATATTGACTGTCCTACCGGGTAAGGCTACTAGCCTTTTGACAGAAAAGTGCCTAATTCACCATAGTTTGTGGAAGTTTGTTGAAACCTAAGGGCTAGAGGGTACTTTACATTATATTTGGGTGTTTGCTATCCCTGCCACTCTGCATCAAATTCCTCTGATAATGGTGATTCTGATGCTTTGATTATTTCAGCTAACATAGTTTGTAATGATGCTTGGCTTATTTATTCAAGTTCTTCCTTCCATATGACTCCTCATAAGGAGTCGTTTTCTACATATAAAGAATATGATGGAGGAGAGGTCTTCATGGGTGACTAAAATATTTTTGGTAAAGGAAAGGTAAAGTTGTGTTTCAGTGATGGGAGGGTTAAAATCCTTGATGATGTTTTACATATTCTAGGACTTACAAAAATTTTAATTTTGGTTTCCAAGTTGAATGATTCTAGAATGCATGTGACATTTGACAAGTCTAATTGTAGGATGGTAAGGGGAAGTTTGGTGGTTGCTAAAGAATCTCAGACATGGAATTTGTTTACGCTACATAACTCTACTTTTTGAAACTCCTCTTTTTTAACTAGCATTGAAAATGCATGTATGTTGCATGACACCATAGATTGGGTCACATTAGTGAAAAAGGTCTTAGGACCATACTCGATAAGAAAATAGTAGATGATATTTCTAATTATTTTGTTGATAAAAATTATTTTTGTGAGGATTGTGTGTTTGGTAAACAAAATAGGTCATCATTTCATAAAGGAACTAATAAAGCTAATGGATTGTTAGAAATAATTCATTTGGATGTATGTGGTCCAGTGGATACAAATTCTTTGGTAAGATCTCGTTATTCCATTTCCTTCATTGATGATTACTCAAGATATACTTGGATTTATTTTATGCATACAAAATCTAAAGTTTTCACCAAATTTAAGGAATTTAAGGCATCGGTTGAAAAGAAAACAAATTATAAGATAAAATTATTGATATCTGACAATGGGGTGAATATTGTTCTAAGGAATTTGATGAGTTTTGGAAACATGCAGGAATTGTTAGGCAAAAGACTACACCTTACACACCCCAACAAAATGGGGTAGAAAAAATAATGAACCATATGTTAATGGAAAGAGCTAGGAGCATGTTAAGTAATGCTAAGTTTGATAAATGCTTTTGGGAAGAAGTTGGAACTGCTTGTTATTTAATTAGTAGATCTCCTTGTAAAGTTCTTTTTGATAAAACACCTTATGAAATTTGGTTGGGTAAAAAGCCTTCAATTTCAAATTTAAGGGTCTTTATTTGTGAGGATTTTTTTCATGTGCCTAAAGAGAAGTGGTCTAAATTGGATCCCAAATCTTAGAAATGCATCTTTGTAGGTTATGATGAAATTTTTAAAGGTTATTAAATTTGGAATCCACTAACATGAAAGATGATATTTTTTAGAGATGTTATTTTCAAGAAATTTAGAACTAACTTTGAAGATAAGCAACCAAAGGAAAATTGAAAGACAATACATTTTGAAACTAAGCAAGAAGATGCACATGTGGAAGAACAGAGAGATGGACAAGAAGATGAAGAAGAAGGAGAGAGTTCTAAAGAATCTATTGTAACAGAAGAAGTTGAAAAAAATGAGGATGAACATGAGGAGGAACCTCTTACTCCACCTTTGAGAAGGTCCACAAGACAATGAAATCCAGTTGACAAGTATAATCCACCTGATTTTTGTTGTAAATTTTCTTTGTTATGTATTGATGATGAACCTAGATCTTTCAGGGAGGCTATCTCTTCAGAAGAATGTGAGTCTTGGATGTAGGCCATGCAGGATGAGATGATGTCTTTGAAAACCTGTGACACTTGGGATCTTGTTAGTTTTCCCAAAGGAAGAAAGACCATTGGTTGTAGGTGGGTATATAAAAAGAAGTTTGGTGCAAATGGTAAGTTGGAATGGTACAAGGCCAGATTAGTGGCCAAGGGCTACTCCCAGAAAGAGGGAGTTTATTTTGGTGAAATATTCTCTCTTGTTGCTAAGTTAGCTTGTATTAGATTCATTTTATCTATTACTGATGCTTATAATTTAGAAATAGAATAAATGGATGTTAAAATTGCTTTCTTGCATGTGGATCTTGAGGAAGAAATTTATATGCAACAACCTGATGGTTTTTTTGTGAAAGGAAAATAACACTTGGTTTGTAGGTTAAAATAGTCTCTATATGGTTTAAAACAATCACCTAGTATGCGGTACCATAAGATTGATGTCTTTGCATTAAAGTTGGGTTTTGTTAGAAGTGAAGAAGATCAATGTGTTTATTTTAAAGTTATTGATGATCAGATACTAATTATTGTCTTATATGTGGATTATATGTTGTTCATTTGTAACAATAAGGCAATGATTAGGGAACTTAAAACTCATCTTTCTAGCACTTTTGATATGAAATATTTAGGGACTGCTAAATATATTCTTGGGATGGAAATCATTAGAGATCGGGTTCACATAAAGATTTGGTTAAGTTAAAGTAAGTATGTTAACACTATTTTGTAGAGGTTTAATATGTAGGACTGTAAACCAATAAATATTCCATTTCATGTTGGTACTAAGTTAAGTTTAGACATGTGTCCTGGATCGGATGATGATATTGATGAAATGTCTAAAGTTCCTTATGCTAGTGTTATTGGTAGTTTAATGTATGCAATGGTTTGTACTAGACCAGATATAGCCCAAGTAGTGGGAGTTCTAAGAAGGTTTATGTCTAACCCTGGTAAAGAACATTGGACTTTTGTTAAAAGGGTATTTAGATATTTGTGAGACACTTATGATTACTATTTGGTTTATCATGGTACTGATAATGTTGATAAGTCATTTTATATACAAGGTTTTGTTGATGTAGATTGGGTAGGTGACCACAGATAAGTTCTCTTGGTCCAGGAAGGCCATGGGCCTTGATCACTATACTTGATTCTATGTAATTGTATCTCTATGGGTGTAATTTACAATGTATGATGTCAAGTGGGAGAATGTTAGGATTTAGGTGCCATCAACCTTGTAAATCCTTTACTTAATTATTCTCCTAAAGTTTTTTGTACATTTACCCATAAGAGGTGAAACCGTTTAACCAAACATGGTGAAAGAGACAATGTAAATGAAGTGTTACCATTACTGTTTCTCCTTTTGGAAAAGGAAAAAATAGCTAAGCGTCCCACTTTGGAATCTTCTAGAATGAGGTTTTTGGGTCAAAGTAGGGTGTTGTAAGAGCATCTATGACATGTATGACAATTTTCATAAGATGGTATGATAGTATGATAGATTCCCTATGACATAATATGCTATTCTTGGACCCTAGGCGCCCATGCATGAGAGATGCCTTATGAGAGCTATAAGAGCATCTATAAGAGGTTATTTATTTTTTATTTTTTGACCATTTGAAGGAGGGAGACGTGGGTTTTTATAGGTGATATTTTTGCCTATTGTTTGGTGAAACCATGGTGGTTTTCATCCTCATAAATCTCTTTAAATTGGGGCCTTGAGCTAGAGTTATTCAATTCAGTTTTGCAAGTTTGCAGGGTAACAGGGTGCTACTAGATTTTATAGATATTGATAAGAGAAGTCTATTGCTACATGTAATATTTTAGATTATCAGTAATATACTTGTCTCTCTTTCGACGGTGGATTTTTTTCTCCCTTTGGGGTTTCTTCACGTAAATTTGTTGTTGCATGTGCTATGATTCTTCTATATATCTCTCTCATTATTTCTTCACACTAAGGCTAAAGGTTAATCTACACATTTCAGATTTGCATTCACATTTAAATTCATATTGTAAGCTTTCTTCACCTTGATAATCAACATTCTAATGATGTAAGAGATAAAAACAAGAGTATCACCATAAGAGCTTATGATGATATGGAAAAAAATACAAAAGAAACAATTAGGCTTCCCATTCAAATAGGATCATCGATAGCAGAGACAACATGTCAAGTAATAGATCTTGAGCTACCATACAACCTTCTCTTGGGAAAACCATGGATTCATGCCTTAAAAGTAGTCCCTTCAACATTCCATCAGTGCTTCAAGTTTCCTCACAATGGTAAGGAAGTTACAATATATTTCGACCCTGAATCTTTTCATTACTATGCAAAATTGGAGGAGAAGTACAAAAAGATTCTTAAAATACCTAGCAACAACATATCTTTCCATTATTTTTCCCATTTTGACCCATTGTCACTAGCTTCATTCTCTATTGCATCTCCATCAACTAAACCACCTAAATTCGATATCAAGATCTAAGTGCTTGACAAGGGCTATGGAGAATACCATTTCAACCAATCCTTTTGCATTGGAATGCTTCCCCAAACACCAAAGACTTGTGGAGGACTGAGTGAGATCAAGCATGTTCAAGTTGTTACAATGGAGGTCAAACCCACCATTTTCACCATGTGGGGAGACATGCAAGATGAAATAGTGTTTAAAGAAGACCTATCTTCATGCATTTACAAAGGATGGGAGAAACAACCACCTCCCCTTCCTATTGATCAAAATAATAAAGGATATCAAATAGAAAAATCACCAAGGGAATTTGATTGAACTTCAACCTTAAAGGTGAGTCCAAGAAGCCATGGATTTGATCCTTTAATTACTTGTAAATTGACTAAGACTGATTTGAATCTATTGACCTAATTTGACTATGAGACCTAATATGAAAATATAACTTTTTCGTAATAACAAAAATATAGAATCAAATTTCAAGAGAAAATATGGAAAGAGTAGAGTATTGTACACTGGGGCAATGTTCACCCCTATTGATCAGCAACTACCCACTGCTTGAAGAAAATCCCCATTTGCATTTGAACTTCCACTTCATCATTCACCTATAACAAAAAAATATTCCCTTCTCGGGAAGACTTGTCATTCTTTATGCTTTTTCATTTTACCTATATCTAAAAAATATCATAAGTGAAAGTCTTCGTTCATCCCTCTTGGCTGTAAAAAATTTCCATTTTCACCTATGCAATTACCTTTTACTACTAGCAAAAGAAAGCCCTTTATTTCATGTTTGTGAACAATCTCCGTGAAATATCTTATTTCACTTTCAAGGAGCTCTTTCCTCATAAGAGGTGCTTTTGGTGCTTGGGGTAATCATTTCTAATGAGCCATAACCCAGTCTAAGATTCTTCTACCACTATTGAGACATCAAATGATTATGACCGTCTAGACAACTACTTGTATATCCAAAACATATTTGGAAGCCTTAACATAAATAGCATCACTACTCAACCTACATTTGAAGATTACCACACTGAAATGGATTCCAATGAATATGAATGGGATTCTTGTGCCTCTAGTGATTATTGTTGGGAAAATGTGTCTCAACCTTGCAAGTATATAAAGGTTATTTGCAAGTAAATAATGATATATTATAAATCTGGACCATTTGTTATTAGGTTTTAGATCTAATGGAAGATATTTTGTTGGCCTTTCTTTCCCTATAATGTAACCCTATTTTATGAGGGTGTTGTATTAAAACTATAATAGAGAGTGATGTATTACGAGAGTCTGATAGTGGTCATGTTGTCTCTGGATCTCTAAGTGGTGATACTCATGTGAGAAGCTTGCTCTACAAGTATATTGTAATCTTTGAGATTTACTGAAAAATATATTGGACAGGTTTTGGATTGTGGGGTTTTTCTCGTAAAAGGGTTTTCTCCATGTAAATCACTATGTCATGGTATGCATGATATTTATGTTTATTTCTATTTAAGTTTCTATAACTGTTAAATATTTGTGATTTTTTGCATTATTCCCCTCTCAAGATTAGTGTAGGAAGTTATTTTTGTACCTTAGCTTCCTTACAAGTGGTATGAGAGCTTGATCACCTTTGGTTTTAGTTGTGGGTTGTTTGGTTTTCTTGAACTAATCTAGATTTGAGTGGGAGCTTGTCCAAAAGACACTTTGTGATCTTGTTGCAGGAATTTTTAGATGGAAAGTTCATCAGGGAGAATAAAGGTGGAGAAATTCTCTAGAAATAATTTTAAGATGTGGAAGCTAAAGATGGAGGATATGTTGATAGATCAAGATCTATGGGATGTTGTTGATGAGAATGTTTCAAGGCCTATAGATCCTACTCAGGTTGCTCAATATGATGTTATGGATCATAAATCCAAGGGTCTTATTATATTGTGTTTGGCAGACTCTATTTTAATTAATGTCCATGAAGAGACCTCTACACAAAAGCTGTGGAAGAAGCTTAATGGATGTATCAAGCTAAATCTTTAGTGAACAATATTTTCTTGAGGAAAAAGTTGTATTCCTTGAGAATGGAAGAGGGTGGATAAATCACATACCATCTAGAAGCATTCAATATGTTGGTGGCTCAATTGGCATAAGTTGGTGTCAAAATGGATGAGGAAGAGAAATGCTATATCTTGCTTTGTTCTTTGCCTAATTCATGGGATTCTCTTGTTATGGCTATTGGGAGTACTTTTGTTATATTGAAGACTGAATATGTGGTGGGTTATTTTCTATCTGAAGAAATGAGGAGGAAGGTATCCATCACTACCAAGGAGGCCTTAAATGTTCGTGGAAGACTTAAGGAAAAAGGAGAGAAAAATGAGAAGCGTGAAAAATCCAAGTCCAAGGGGAGATCTAAATCTCTTGGAAAGTCCAAAGTTATTTGCTGGAATTGCGGTAAACCTAGACATGTTCGTAAAGATTGAAAAAAAGAAAAGAAGAAGAAAAAGAAGAAATTTGATTATGATTTTGAGTTCGAGAAGGAATATGGTGACACATTCATTGCAGCTTTGGAAACTCATGCAGGTAATGATGCATGGTTAATTGACTCAGGTGCATCTTTCCATATGACCTTTAATAGAGATTGGTTTTCTAAATATGAGAAATTTGATGGAGGTAAGGTGTACTTACGTTATGATTCTCATTGAAATTGTTGGCCATGGTAAAGTTAAAATCAGGTTTCCTGATGGTAGAATAAAAAATATTAATGGTGTGTTGCATATCCCTGGATTAGCACAAAATTTGTAATCTATGAGAAAACTAATAAATGTAGGCATGCAAGTAGTATTTTTCAATGCAAGATTCAAGATGGTTAGAGGTGCTATGGTGATTGCTAGAGGTGTCAAATATGACACATTGTAGAAGCTTAATGCATGCACTGTTGAGTGCAATAGTACTTCTTTGAAAAACAATTCCATGGAAGAAGTGAGGGTTTCACCTTCAACAGATGGTCATGGATTTTGGGTACCCAAGGGTCCTATTTCTTTTGAAAAAAAGATACCTACAGATGACACTAGAGACTTGGCCACATTGGAGAAAAGGGTGTAAGGACCTTGAAAAATAAAAACCTTGTTGAAGGTTTGTTTGATTGTAATCTTCAATTTGATTTATGTGAGTAATACATTTGTGAAAAAATTAATTGTGTTAATTTTTACTCAAGTTCTCATAAATATTGTGTTGTATTGGATCTTATTCATTATGTTGTGTTCGGTCCTATAGATGTTCCTTCAATTGGTAAATCCACATATTATGTTTCATTTATTAATGATTATAGTACAAGGACATGGGTATATTTTCTAAAGAGTAAATATGAAGTTTTCAGTCTATTTAAAGAATTTAATGAAATGGTTAGATTGCAGACTGAAAAAAAATGTTTAAGGACTAATAATGGCAGTGATTTTTTCTCTAATGATTTTGATAGATTCTTCAAAGATTGTGGTATTCAAAGACAAAAGAAAAATATGTATTCTCCACAATAGAATGGTGTTGCACAAAGAATGAACAAAACACTGATGGAAAAGGATAGGAGTATGTTGAGTGGTGTTGGCCTAGAAGAAAAGTTTTGGGTTGAAGCTATTGCCACTACTTGGTACCTTATTAATAGGTCTCCTACATCAAATCTTGTTTATAATATTCCTATAGAGGCATGGTCGGGTCACAAGCCTTCATTAAGACATCTTAGAGTTTTTGGTTGCAAGGCATATGCACATGTGCCAAAGGAGAAGCAAACAAAGTTGGAGAACAAGGTTGTCAAATATATCTTTATTAGATATAGTTATGGTGTAAATTGATACAAGCTTTGGGATCCTATTGCACAAAAGGTAATACATAGTAGAAGTGTTTTTTTTAGAGAAACCAAGCCTTCTTCTGTTACATTGCAGCCAGAACAAAGAAAACAAGAAGATGTGATTCAATTTCCTTCTACACCTATGAAAGTTGAATCAAGGCCTAAGGATAGAAAAGAAGTTGGGGAGAGTTCATCTATCTTTGGATCTTCAGAAGAGGAGGAAGAACCTCCATTTCAACTTTTTCGTAGGTCCACAAGATATAGAAAACTGCCTGAAAGGTATTCAATTGATGATTGGAGATTCATTTTTTCTTTGAATACTAACATGGATGAACCCAAATCTGTAGAAGAGGCACTAGGTATGAATGATGCAAAATCTTGGAAGATTGCTATGGATGAAGCAATGGAATCTTTGAAAAAGAATGATACATGTGATCTTGTACCATTACCTAAAGGATGAAAACCTACTGGTTGCAAATGGGTGGTCAAGAAAAAGAATGGTTTAGATGGAGGTATTGAGAAGTATAAAGAAGTTTGGTTGCGAAGAGTTACTCTCAAGTTGAGGGTGTTGATTATGGTGAGATATTTTCTCCTATTGCAAAAATGACATCTATTAGATTTTTTATTTCTATTATCATTGCTTATGATTTAGTGGTTGAGCAAATGGATGTGAAAACTATTTTCCTTCATGGTGATTTGGAGGAGGATATTTATATGACACAACTAGAGTATTATGTGGTGAAAGGTTAAAGTAAGTTGGTTTGCAAACTGAAGAAATATTTGTATGGGTTAAAACAAAGTCTGAGGATGTGGTACTAGAAATTTGATACATATGTGTTGAGTTTGGGTTTTGAGCATTCTAAATAAGATCATTGTGTCTATTATAAAATGGATGGTGATCATTTCCTGTTTATTGCATTATATGCTGATGATATGTTATTTATTGGTAGAGGGAAATGTATGATTTCAGAACTAAAATCTCAACTTGTTGCTAAATTTGAAATGAAAGATCTTGGTGCAGCTAAACACATTCTTGGGATGAAAATTAAAAGAGATAGAGTGAACAGAAAGATATGGCTTGGCCAAAGTAAGTATTCCAAATCAATTTTACAGGGGTTTGATATGCAGGATTGTAGACCATTGTGTGTTCCTATCTCAGTTGGAACAAAGTTATCTATGAGAAATTGTCCAACATATCCATCAAAGATGGAAGACATGAGCAACGTGCATTACTAGAGTGCAATTGGAAGTTTGATGTATACTATGATTTGTACTAGACCAAACATTTCCTAAGCAGTGGGAGTTCTTTCTAGATATATGTCTAATCTTGGTAGAGTTCATTAGGATGCAGTTAAAAGAGTCTTCAGATATTTGTGCGGTACCTCAAATTTTTCCTTATGTTATCATAGTAATATGATTGAAGATGATATTTTCCTTGATATTCATGGTTATGTAGATTTAGATTGGGCAAGTGATATTGAAGCAGAAAATCCACCAGTGCATATGTGTTTACTTTATTTGGTGGTGCAATTAGTTGGATGAGTAGGTGACATGATGTTGTTGCTTTGTCCACTACTAAAGTGGAGTATATGGTAGCTACTCATGCTTTAAAATAGGCCATTTGGCTTAAGATACTATTTTCAGATATTGGAATAAAAAAAGGTGCAGTGAAAATTTATTGTGACAATTAGAGTGTAATATATCTAGCCAAGAACTTGACATTTTATGCTAGAACCAAGCACATTGATGTATAGTATCATTTTGTTAGAGATATGGTCAAATATGGTAGGGTGAAGCTGGTTAAGGTAGATACTTTGATGAATGTTGTTTATTCTTTAACTAATCCCGTGAGCACATAGAAGTTTAGATGGTGTTTAGAGACTATGGGCCTTTCAACCCATAGAAATTAAAGAGACAATGTTTACTCCCTCATGTTGCTCTTGCAAGGTGTTCGACAAGTTGGAGTTTTGTTGGGAAAATGTGTCTCAACCTTGCAATTATATAAAGGTTATTGTTGATAGGATATATATATGAATATATATATTTACTAGTTACACCAATAGGTGTATACAATGGTAGCATGGGGTGGCGTTGAGGAGAAAAATGTGAGCATGCTAACTTTTCAGAAAACTTCTAAAATGGATGACATACATTAAATAATGATGTATTGTAAATTTGGACCATTTGTTATTAGGTTTTAGATCTAATGGCAGATATTTTGTTGGCCTATCTTGCCCTAGAATGTAACCGTATTTTATGAGGGCATTGTATTATGAGTGTAGTAGAGAGTGATGTATTCCGAGAGTTTGATAGCATTTGTGTTGTATTTGGATCTTTGAGTGGTGATACTCCTATGAGAAGGTTTCTTTGCAAGTATATTGTAATATTTGTGATTTATTGAATAATATATTGGGCGAATTCTGGAGTGTGTGGTTTTTCTCCTAAAAGGGTTTTCCCCACGTAAATCATTGTGTTGTGGTATGCATGATATTTATGTTTATTTCTATTTAAGTTTCTATAACTATTAAAGATCTATAAATTATTGCATTATTCTCCCCTCAAGATTAGTGTAGGAAGTTGTTCCGCTACCTTAGCTTCCTTAGAATTATAACCTAGATACCCTATGGAACCTTGGTAACACTGATACCTCTACCCTATCTACAATGTCCATAAGCTTTGTTGATACTAATGAAAAAATACCCTTGCATTACCCACAGTTAATAGACTGGGACCAACAACATCATACACCTATTTTGGACTCATTCTAGAATGGTGAGGCTATTGCAGAGTTCATGGGACTTCAAACTGATATACCAAGAGGTGATCACAAAGTTAGTTTTTTAATGGAGCTTGATCAAGGAGAATATTTTGGAGGGGAGATTTCATCCTTTAGTCACAAAAATAAAATAAAAAATTTAAAAACCAAAAAGAGGTCCACTAAGGAAAACCACAATGTGGCTTTATCAAATCAAAAAAAGAGAAAAAAAAAAGGATTTATCTAAGGGTGAAAACCTCTCTGAGGTTCTTGAAGATGGAGGATTCAATCTCCCCAATGAAAAATATCAAGAAAAATCAGTGCTCTTAGTTGAATATTTTTTTCACCTATCAACATCGGCACAATGGAGACACCAAATATAACATATCATGAAACTTCCCTTGATCTTGACGAAAAGATAAACTTCTTGACAATCATTAATGAATGAAAAATCAACTTTGTATGGACATATGCAGACATGCCAGGGCTAGATCTAGCTTTGGTAGTACATCACCTAACAATATTCCCTGGAGCTAAACCTGTCAAACAAAATCTATGCAAGATGCACCCATAGATAGCACTTTTGGTCAAAGTAGAGCCCTAGAAAACTCTAAATGTGGGCTTCATTAGACCCAACGACTATCCTGAGTGGGTATCTAACCTTGTACTAGTGTTGAAACCCATTGGTGGCATAAGTATCTGCATATTCTTTAGGGATCTCAATAAGGCATGCCCCAAGGATGAATCCCCCTACCCAAAATAAAAATGATTATGGACCTAATTGTAGGGCATGCAATGCTTTCATTGATGGATGGTTTCTATAGTTACAATCAAATAAAGATAGCCCCCAAAGACCAACAATTTTTTTTTTTCACTTGTGCATGGGTAAATTTTTGTTGGAATGCCATGCCATTTGGGTTGAAGAATGTAGGAGAAACCTACCAATGAGCAATGACCACCATTTTTAATGATATGCTACACATTACCATGGAGGACTATGTGGATGATATATTAGCAAAATCAATCAAAAGAGAATATCAATTGGATAACCTATCCAAGGTATTTGACATACTAGAGGAATACAACCTATGTCTCAATCTAAAGAAGTGCATATTCAACATAACATCTGGAAAACTATTGGGTTACATTGTATCAAGAAGATGCATCGAGGTGGATCCCGCCAAAGTTAAAGATATCCTAGAAATGCCTCCTGCAAAAACATTGAAACAACTGCAAAGTCTATAGGGCAAGCTATAGTCCATCAGAAGGTTCATCTCATAGTTAGCAAACACGTGTCATCCATTCACCCATTTATTACATGACATAACATTAAAAATGGAAGGGCAAGTGTGATGAGGCTTTCCAACAGGTCAAGGATTACTTGCTCACTCCCCCAGTGTTGATGCCTCCCATTCAGGATAAGGCAATAATTTTGTATGTATCTACAACAACGACAACTTTAGGAGCTCTATTAGTGCAACTAGATGATCAAAACAAGGAAAGAGCAATATATTATATCAGTTGAGCCCTAGTAAGCTATGAATTAAAATATACACCCATAGAAAGAGCATGTCTATCTATTGCCTTCATATCAAAAAATCTTAGGAACTACATATTAAATAGACAAGTAAAGACAATATCAAAAGTGGATCCCTTAAAGTATCTATTCAAGGAAAAGGTATCTCTAATAGGAAGGATCACTAAGTGGGTAATGATAGATCAACTAGTAGATGCACCAATGGAATATTATCAACCTCTAGTATCAAAATTTTTAGATGTAAGCATACTCTTAACCGATCAACCAATCCATTGGACCTTGGACTTTGATGGATCCCACACTCAATATGGCTCAATGGTTGGTATCCTATTTCTCACACCTCAAGGAGATACTATACCCAAAGCTTATAAGATTGCATTTATGTGTACTAACCACATTTCTAAATATGAAGCACTCATCACTAGACTAAAGATGGCCATAGAATGTGTTGGTTGTTTTTAATGTAACCAAGTTGATCTCCTAATCTACTTATGGAATTTCCAATTCTAATCAAGGGAAACTCGACGGACTTGGACCAAATGACGAGGATTTAAAATACCTCCTACACTTTGGGCTCTGCAAGACCCGGGAGGGTGATCCCTTAATGCATTTACAACCTCTGCACCATTATTGTAAACAACATTAACAAAAACATATAATCTCATTTAATAGCTCAACAAAATAGGACAATACTGAATAGAATTGGCTATTCATTAATAATATCAACTATTTGGAGTATGAGATACCTACAAGAACACTTCACAGTAAAATATATTCATTTGTTTTCAATTTGTAGCAAGCTCCAGGTGAACATAAAAAAAATACTGAGCCTCATAAATAAATACAACTTAGATCAATGCCATATATCCATTGGAGGAGTCAAATTCATAAGCATCTAAGGATTCAAGACAGATTCAACACTCAACATATTAAATCTTTGATGGAATTTCCTTACAATATCACTAATTTGTACCCTAACTCAGTACTACTTATCAAATCCTTGTACAAAACATATAGACCTATAATCCCATTTAAGCACTTTAATTAATTCTTTGAATTAAAGCCGAGACAAGAATTGTACACACCATAACAGTGAGATGAACGAAATAACCCTTGATAATTTTATTCAAAATTCAGACATGCTTGTACATTGGAGAGACATGAGCTCAGATTAATAATTTTAATTCAAATTCCAGTACTGTCATAAAACATTAAATCTCCATGAGTTCAAAACCTACAACAAAATGACTCAAAAACTAAATTGTATTCTCTCTAAAACTATCGGACTTTACAATTTTCTCTACAACTTCACCTAGATTCGACCAAAATTATCTAACTTGCTAACCGTACTTCTGGCCTTGAAATCCTTCTTATAGAAAATGAAGGAGCAAACAAGCATTGAGCCAGAGAGTACACATGTCACTAGCCACTTGGACCACCTTGTGATATTTCAAAAAATTGTTACAACAACAATCTCCCTGGAGAATCTTCTTGTTCACCTTGCCCACTAAGAATAGTTTGATGTAGCAACAAAACCTCAAGAATTCCATGCCTAAACTATCATTAAAAACAAAACTGGAATATGTTGTAACTGCAGCGGCTGATTTGTTAACTGTTAGCATCCTACTCCCTTTTTACTCCTCAATTAAATATACATTTACCCACTGCTGGTACTCTTCATCAGTTGGCCAATGAAATTTGATTACCTCATTTATCTTGACACTATATGGCATATACTTAACTTCCACCTAGTTTTCCTCTCGCTCAAAAGACTCAAGGAATGAGCTAGTGCTGATAATTTTATCCATACAGGTCACTAATAAATCAAAATCTGAGTCATCAAAGATTATTGTAATTTGAGCATTGATGACCTCATTATCCTAATCCTACCACTGTCGAAGTGACCTAATATTCCCCTACTCATCAATTATGTTAGGTAGTAGTGTGTCACTCCAATCATCAAAATTCTTCACCAACTCTTTGATCTTCCTACTCAAATCATTAGGCAAGTCCTGGAAACCTTGTAATGACTTAACAAAAACTTGAGTAGGCCTTAATGATTGGGGCCTATTATTTATATCGAACCTTGAGGCCTTATACATTATATCTAAATCATTGGCCCTAGGGATCCACTTCTCAACTAGTGGTATTGCTACTTCTTGATCCCTATCAATGTTCTTTATTGCATCTAATAATAAAGAATATCTAGAATTCATAGATGAGAATCTGTCATCAAGCTTCTCATTTAAATGCCTCAATACAATATTAACAATCTCCCTTTTCTTTGAAAATAATCCCTCTTCACTCACCCTCAAAGATGCCTGTAACTCTGTAATTTTGTGCATCAATTTCTTCTTTGTTGGGTCTATAGATAATTCTAATTTTTCCTCAATTGGTTCCAATGTAGGGTTGAGGGTAGGAGTTTGATTGGGAGACCCTGGTGTAGAAATAATGGGGGAAACAAGAGGCACTGACCCTGGTGTGGAAGGAAATGTTTTAATCCCTGGAGCACTTGATGTCTCCCCAATCTACCTATATTTCAACCTATCCACCTTTGTCTACAACTCAATATTCCTTTGCTGCACCTTGTTGTATTCTCCAATTATAAAATTTTATTTTTCCATAAGGCTTCTCTTTTCAGCCTCATCTCTCTCAGCAGTCTTCGAGGCTAATTTGGCCACATTTATAGTCAAATTTATGGCCTCTGTGGTTGAGGTCTCTGAAGCTCTCTTTATTATTAACCCCCATCTAAAATTTGGGTTAATATCAGTAACATTGGGATTTCTCCCTTGGGGGGCCAAAGCTCAAATTGCCAAAGTCTCATACTTTTCACTAAAGGCAGAATCTTGCATTGCTACCTTGAATTCTTCTTTAGAAGTTTGCAGGGGATACTTGGATTTTAGAATAGCATTGAAAACTACTACATCGACAATGTCCCACTTCGGTAGAATCAAAACACCAGCTTGATTGACCAATTTTCTCCCCTCCTCAACAGTGATGCTCTTGAATTCATTCATTAATTGAGATTTTACTTCATCATCATTCTCTTGGTTTGACCTATCAGGCCTCAATTCTCTTCTCTTCTTGCATTTCTCCTGATATTCTTCCAATTTCATTCTCCATATGAGTTGCAAGAAGACTGGTGTTTTTACAAATGCACCATCATCTAGAAACTCTTTACAGGCTTTCATCCATGCATCTTGCACACATTTACCCTTCATATCCATATATGATAGAGCCAATTCAACTAGTCTAGGAGGAGAAGGCATACCCATCTGCATATCCTGATAAGTGACAATAATCTCATCCACCAAGTCTTCTTGTGATTGCTCAATCCTTCACCTCTTGGGGCTTGGCTCTAATGGTGGCGGTGAGGGAATTTTCTCAGGTGATGATTCTAAATCAATTATCTTAATTCCCCTAGGTATTTTGAGCTTTGGACCTGGTTGTTTAGGCAATTTCATTATCTGTTTTCCTTTTTTGTCATCTTCTTCTTCATCACTGCTATCATTCCTTTTCCTCCTATAAATAGGCCAATTCTATGAAGGTTGGTAGGTTGGCCTTTCTTCAAGTGACCTTGCAGCTTTTTCTTGTATGCCCAAGTCCAATTCTAGATTTATCTTCTTAGTCATCAGAATGCTCATGATTACTTTGAAGTTGTCCATCAAAAAGTCAATCTTTTTGTGATATGGACTGAATTCCATCAATGGATCATATTTTGGATCCATCTTGTGCAAAATGGTCAATAGCTTGTCATAAGGTATCCACTTCTCCTTATTAAATTCCTTCCTATTTCGATCAGATTCATTTCTAATCAAGTCCTCAATAAAATTAAACTCATGTTAGAATTTTCCCCCTTTTATTATTTGTCTGAATAGGGCAAAGAAACCCTTAGGATCATGTTGCTTCTTGGGGCCAAAACTCAAATGGTACACTTCAAAAAATCTCCAAAATGGACCCATCCTCCCTTCGAAAATACAAAATCAGACACCGTTGTATAGTCTGGGTAAAAGGTTCCCTTGCCCTTTCCTGTAAGATTATCCTCATGGATACATCAAATCTACCACATAACTTCAAAAAATCCAACCCTTGGTGGCACATTATATGGCAATATATGCGGGGTCCCTTGAAATCCATACACCCTCAAAACAGTACTGACCAGGTATGGGATAATGTCACCCTAGTTGTGAAAAATTTTCAACTTTGGTTTCCTCTCCCTTGGCCTAAGGAAGTCATGCAACTCCTCAGGAACTCTGGGAAAATTTACCATCAACCTGGCCCTCAACCTAGATGCAAAATAGTTTTCAAACTGCACATAACTAGCATTCTCCCTGTTGTATGATAAGTCAGTAGTCCACACTTGTACTGGCAGCTTTTCTCCATTAACAAACTACTTCAACTTCAACTTCTCAGAGAAAAATTCAGCATTCTTAAACAAAAACATATACATTAACATAGAATACCAGAAAAATGGAATGCCTACATCATTTTGCTGGAACTTCAACAACTTGTCATGTATCTTTTCAGCCAATTAGGAAGCAAAATCATATATCACAGAGAAGTTGGGGTATTGTATTTGCACCCCCATGAACATATAGGAAATAGGCATCACTGTGTTGGGAATAAAACCCACAATCTAACATAATGAGTAAAAAGTGGCCAAGAAGTGTTTTGCAAAATAGTCCAACCTGAAAGGTTCCTGGTCACTAGGGATAATATAAAATTTGGAACCTCCTACCCTAGCTAGATTAGGTGGGAGCATCTTAACTCTGAAAAGTGATTTTATCTTCCCATACTCCTACGTCATTCCCTCAAGATCAATAGGAACCAAGAACTCAGTAGGCTCACTCAAATCAAAAACCTGTCGAAACTCTTCCTTGTTAATACTTAATAGAGTATTTCCATTGTTGTCTCTAACCACTCATGTGATAGGATCATACCGTGCAACCACTGCTTTGAGCAAGTCCACATCAGGGAACACATTTAGAACAATCAACTTCCCCATATCATATGCCCAACCATTTGGAAAAAGATGGGGAAAATTCCTCTATCCAAACCATAGTCTAAACATCTCCAAACCCATAAGGGGAACCCTAGCATCGCCTATGTTGAAACAATTATATACTAGTCCATCCCCTAGGGTTTTTCCTCGCATTAAGGCCAACCCCTTTTTCCTATCATTCGTTGACAAGGGAAATTGATCTAGGAAATTGCCATATAAGTTTTTGTTTAGATAGTCAATCTAGCCAGAATGACTCTTTGATGGTGCCATCCAAATTAATTAGGGCTTCCTTGCTTTTCAAACTTCAAACAAAACTAGGGCTTTACGAAACTAGGAAATTACATAACAACAGCTTGCAATTTCCCACAATTCAGTTAACTTATAACCCTAAAACAATTATCAACAAGCCCTTTGACAAGAACACAAAAAATTCCCCCAAAATTCACATTACAAGTTAACCAGGAGACATGAAATTCAAATATGACTTTGTGTTTGTAGAAACCCTAACCTTCACTGCAACAACTTGTAAATTTGTCCTTGGCTTTAAGACTGCTCCACAAAAAAGTTTGAAAGATTTGTGATACAATAGAGCAGGGAAATGGTCACTTTATTTCAAACAAATCATGCCAGAGAATGTCTCGTCTGCCATTAAAGCTCACTCGCGCGCTGCACCAATGGCTCCAATCGCATTTGATGTAGATTCAAATACTATCCATCGATCTTTAATTTTGGTTGGATCATCGAACAGATGCCTTCAAAACATTTTGACATGACCTCCATCGTGGAAAGATGGGCCCACCATACTCTGCATTGCCAAGGAAATCCACGTGGTGCTCGCTCGTGATTTCATAATCAGTAAAGACCCTGCAACTCCTGATTACGCGATGGCGGGCAAGCGTTGATCTTAGCCATCGACAATATTTCTCATTCAACATAGTCGCCAGCTCTGTCATTAAACATCAAGCACCTTTCATACCAAGATTATAACATCTCCATTGATTTGAAGCATGTGCATCTCATAATTGATGTAGTAACCTGCTACATAACGTATTAAAACCAGATTAATGTATCAATGTAATCCTGTCAATCCTTTGGCTTTACCAGATGAGACACATGGCGCTCGCCTGTGATATCGTGATCGACCAAAGCTGTGTGGTGGGGTCATCATGAGATAGCGAGGAACGATTGAGATCAAACAATGATTGATCTATAGTCATGCAAATTTGTCCCACTGCAAAATATAAAACATTTATTAAAAGCACGAGGGGACATCACTAGGCCTATGACAAACAATGACATAAGTTTGTTTTAAACTTGGGAACATGGGGCCAACCTAGACTTAGGAAATAATAAAGTCTAGCGAAAGAAATAAAATGACGGATTAAAAGGAGGCCCAACCTAGACAAAATGATAGTAATTAAGTTGTTTTAAAACCCTCCCAAAAGTAACGACCGAATATAACCTAGCCAAGGCATAAAATAATACACTAGGGTTTTACATCAAGTAGGACTAGGAACATAGGCAAGATAAAATGGAACTTATAGAGAAGAAAATTGAAGTCCCATCAGAATGGAAGATAAAGGAGCTACAAGTCTATGGTGACTGCCAACTAGTCATGAGGCAAGTAAATAATGAATACCAGATGAAGAATGAAAAGATAATACTATATAAAAGAATGGTAGACAACTTCAAATAGTACTTTGTGGTCATCACCTTTGAATAGGTTCCCAGAATCAACAACAGAGCAGTTGATGCTATGGAAACAATAGGTTCACTCCTAGACATACCCTAAAACATTCCCAAATATGAATTCCTCATAGAACAACTACTTATACCAGCATTTTGATATCCCAAAATCAGAACATCTATTTGATGTTGTTGGTCCTAACTCGCCTTGGTACCAAGACACATTTGCTTATATCCAGCATGGGATCATACCCCCTAACTTAATGACAAATCAAAAGAAAAAATTTGTTCACAGAACTTCTCGACTCACCATCCTAGGAGATACCCTATACCATTGAAGTCTAGATGGTACATCACTTGAATGTCTCAATGCAGACAAAGGAGAAACCGCCTTACAATAAGTGCACGAAGGTATTTGTGGGGCTCACTTTGGTGGACCTAATCTAGTATAGAAGTTTCTATGAATAAGGTATTATTGGCCCTCAATGGATCAAGAATCCATTCATCACTCGATGAAGTGTTGCCAATGTCAACAACATAGTGATCTTGTTCACACATTGGCATAGGAGCTACAACCTATAACTATACCATGGCCTTTCCACAATGAGGAGTCAACTTGATAGGAAAGATATCTCCCACTTCATCCAATAGGCATAAATTCATTATAACTGCAACATAATACTTTAAAAAGTGGATATAATCTATTATGTTAACTTACATCATAGGGAAACAAATATCCAAGTTTATCTTGAATTATTTGATCTGTCGATATGGATTTTTTAAACTATCCTAATTGATAACAAAACTCCATTCAAGAACCAAGATGTACATGAGCTCTGCTCAAGGTTCACTATCCAACACTGATTTTCAACCCCATACTGTCCCCAAGGAAATAGTTAGGCTGAAGCATCCAATAAAACCATTCTAAAAATATTGAAAAGGACTGTTAATGACATCGGCCATGATTGGCAATTATAGCTAAATCCCACCTTATGGGCTTACCAAACGAACTTTCGCACACCCACAGACACAATACCTTTTTTTGTGGTCTATGGATTTGAAGCAATCATACCTATTGTAGACATGGAAAATTGATTGACACACTTGATCCTGATTACTAATGTCATTTCGTCCTAAATCATACTCTCAAGTTATCATCACTTTTCATATCTTAATTAGATAAATCATTATTTATTTAATTAAGTCATTCTCCCCTTTTTTGATTAAATTAATCAATTTAATCTAATTAATCCTCTATCTCTATTCATTTAAATAATTCATTTTGTTTAAATTAAATCCCTAAAGTCCTCTTATTAAATTGAATAAAAAAAACCCTTATTTGATTTAATCTAACATTACCCCCTTTAGTTAAATAAATCAAAACATTTATTTAATTAAACCCTTCCTCTCAATTTGATTTAAATCAACTCATTAATTTAAGTCTAAATTGTCACATCTCCTAAATCCTCATTAAATTAATTAATCTTTGATTAATTTAATCCTAAAATATGTCACATTCCCTAGAGAATGCAACTTGCACAATAAATCAATTACTTTGATTTATTAAATTGCATATTTTCTCTCAACATGGAATAAGGGAGGAATATTCCTTCAAATTTAAATTCAAATGCAAGTGGATTTTTCCTTCCAACAAAGAATTCAATCCTCTTATATATCCTTGTGCATTGAGCCAAGTGGCATTTACTTCATTCTTTTTTCCGTCTCACATGTCATTTCCTCAATTTAAAATTCCACCTAACATCATTTATCAACACTTTCATCAAAATGTGCACAACCTTCATCCATTCACATCTTGACAAGTGGCACTTGGCCATTGGATGTTGAATGATCCCACATTTCTCAATTTCACTCTCTTCCAATTTGGAAATCTATAAATGAGAGACTCTTCCTCTCATTCTTCATCCACAAATCCACAAATCCACAAATCCAAGCAAGTCTACTATACTTCATTTCATCCACAATTTGAGAAAAGTTACTCTCTTCACATTGAGAGCTAATTTTGTCTACTTCATAGCAAGTGTTCATCATTTTTATGGTTTCATAGCTAGGTTATGCCAAAATCTTATCAAGGAGCTACAACCATCCCCAAATCATCATCAAGCTTACAAAGGAATTGGGAAAGGGCCAATTTCTACACACAATTGGCACCAATTCCCCCATGGGATCAAGAGTTTGATTTGCATTGAATAAGATTTAATAGCTTTTGTTCATATTTGTTTGTGTTCATCTTATTTCTTACTCTTTACAATTTAAATGGATTCAATGCGGAATATTGATTCTCATTTGCATTTGATCTAACCTTGTGCTTGTTTGCTATGTTTGTGTAGGTATAAGGATTGGGGTTCACAACTATCAAATTCGAGATCTCATCGCTGCGGGTATCCTTGAAAGGCATGGTCAACAATGTGTAGTGACCCTCCTGATGATGTTTCTATGCTAGTTGTTTTGAGTTATTGTTAGTCATTAGATTTCTTTTGAGACTATGTTACTAGATGCATTATGTCATGGTTTACATTATCAGTTGTGAAACTCAGTTAATGATACATTTTACTTTATGATGCTCTCATTACTTTCATGAGATGACATTATTATGATGGTACTATGATGTGATTTATTTTAGATGCTATGTCTTACGTCATTTTGGTGAAGGAGATGGTTTAACAGTACTCATTCGTGAGTGCCCTGCTACGCTGTGATTCTTCTTCACGATGTGTTTTCTATTATATATGTTGTTTTGGTTGATTGTGCAGTGTGATGTAGATTTCAGGTACATGCATCGACTCCACCTGCTTTGTTAGGTCTGAGCATGCCAAGGCCCAATGGAATCATTGAAGGGAGATAGTCTTGTCCTTTGTCATGAACCATCATTCTGATAAGAACGAGTATCATTTTGTTACCCATGTGTCTTGTTGTTGTTCATTTGTTGTAATGTTTGTTGGCTGTCACATGTTTTCATAATGTTTTATTTAGATTATTTAATGATTTAAATTAATGGTAATGATATGATTAGTGATTAATTGCCTTGTTTAATTTGAAAGTTTTTTATAATATTGTGGAATTAAATGTGAAATATTAAAATATATTAATTGTGAAGGATTAATTAATTGTTGTAAGCATGTAATTAGGTGTAAAGCACAAAACACACTTCTTAATAAGACATTATATCAAAGACAAAGTTGAAAGAATCAAATCAAAGCAATGATCAATTGAAAGCATCATATTGTTCTCTATCTTCAAAGATTTATTAAACCACTATTGCTCTCAGATCGTGAGGACACTATGATTGTTAAAATGACAATTCAAAGAACGAGATGAATGCTAATGTAATGATATGGAACTAAATATGATAATACTGGATGATAAATGAATTAAACTAGCATGAATTGACATGAAACAAATAATTGCAGCTACAGGAGGCAGACATGATATTGAAGCTTAATTGTTGGATATTGGATGCTTGATTGCTTGATGCTTGATGCTTGAATTCCTACAGAGTAAGAGTGCATAAGTTAGATTATCTGGATCTTTTTCTTGGTTCAATGAGGCTGTATTTATAGATTTCCTGGCTGTGGAAATGCACAATGAAGACATTGAGAGGCTTGGATTCAATCTAGAGGATTGAATGGTGAAAGATGGAGGAGATTGAGAGAATTTTGATGATTGTCTCTACCCATGAAAACACCAGGCAAGAGAAGAGGGAGGATTGATGGAGGAGGATTGAGAGAAGAATTTGGAATTTGTCTCCAATTTGTCTCCAAAACTTCCCGTGAAGTTTCAAAGCATTAATTGTGACATATTTTAGACATAGTTTAGATATAGGATATCTAATTCATTTTTGAGAGAATATAGATGAAATATTCTTTATGCTTTAATTCAAATATTTTGATTTATTTAAATTAGCAAAAGAGGGATAAATAATTTAATAAAATGAACTACATGATAGTTGTTTATTAAATTAAATAGAAGAATATGGCAATTAATCAATAAAGTGTTTTGATCTTTATTTAATTAATTTAAGATTGATGTGATAGAATGAAATATGGATTTGATAATTAAATTGAACAAAGTATTTAATTTTGTTTATTTAATTAAGATGAGATTTAAATGTGAACTATATAAATAAATATTTCTATTTATTCGATAGTAGAGGAAATTAGGATAATTAATCAAATAATTCGTATTTAATTAATCGAATGCTCCAGACCAATTTTAGGTGTATACATTTTTCCCCTCTTCGAAGTGATGTGTTTACGCGTTGCTTCGAAGAAAATTTTGCTGCTACTGCCAGGATCGATGATAATAAAAAATAATTTTCGTATGCCCCAGATATTGATTTTCAGATGTTTGATGATAATATGCCCCCTCGGGAGATAAATTAATGATTTGATGATTTTTAGAATTTTTAGAATTTTTATGATTTTCTGATGTTATTATGATGTCACTATGATGAAATAATTTATCTCCCGACAAAATGATGAAAAAAAATAGCCCGTAGATGAATTTCAATTAATTTCATGGAATAAATTAATCAAAAGATAATAAAAGCCCACCAAAAATACCTTTCCGAAAATTATATATAGTCCAAAAGGTCATTTTCAAAGTCATTTGCACTATTTGTGTTTAAAAAACCTTACGATAGAGACATTTCAGCCAGCTGGAGTAGGATGCCTATCCCCTACCACACTCACCGTTTCAAGCGCGTTCAATGTCACCGATGGCCGGCCGCGTATGGACCTCTGGTATGTACCCCTTAACCTCCTCGTAACTTGTGCACTTTTGTTTTTTATGTATTTTAGCTATTTCGACATTTTTTATCTATTTTAGCGCTTTCAAGCCACGTTGTAGCACTTTCACTCTGATGTAACGCTTTGAGTTTTAGCGCTTGTGTTAAAAACTCTAGTGCTTCCATAGGATAATGTAGCGCTTTCATTGATATAGCGCTTAGATAGTGAATTTCAGCACTATGATGCCGGATTTTAGCACTTAGAGACTTCTAGCGCTTGGATATGGTTGATTAACGCTTTCATGGTCCTTTCTAGCACTTATGGTAAAGTGGCACTTTAACTGACTGTTGTAGCGCTTTGATGTGGAAAAGTAGCGCATCAGAATTTTTAGCATTTTGAATGCCTATTATAGTGCATCAGTGTGCTGAAATAGCGCTTTTAACTGATAAAGTAGCGCTTTTGGGATTTAGCACTTTGGAAGCCTATTTTAGCACTTTCATGTTAGAATTGAAGATTTTGACTTAGATAACATTAATTATGTTACTTCTGATCATATCCATTCTTCGGATTGGTATGATTGACAATCCAAATTCTTATTGTTGGATTGTGATGATTTAAATAAGACTAGTTCTCATGATAGGCAAGAAGAAATCCCATTTGTGATGATCCTCATGATAGGCGAGAAGATGATTCAATATCTGATAAATCTCATGATAGGCAAGATTAGATACTATTTGATGAACCTCATGATAGGTGAGGTTTGTTGATGTTCGCCCATGAATTTTGATAAAAAATTCATACCAAAACTTTTGGAATAGACTTGATAGTAGAATGACGTTTGATTTCTTGACATAGTTCACTGATTGTAGATTTTTTATTATGATGATAGGAGGATTTGGGTACTCTCTAGATGTGAGAGAGATTTCCATGGACCACAGACTTGATTCCTCATTTGACACCAGATGAGCTTCAGGTGATAGGTCGATGCAGCTTGACCAGTTTGCTTGATATGCCCCAGATTAGGATTAATCGGGGTCTGTTGACTGCTTTGGCTGAGAGGTGGCATAGTGACCACAACACCTTTCATCTACCCACTGGCGAGATGATGGTCACACCCGAGGATGTGTGGTAGATTCTTCACATTCCATTCATGGGACCGGCGGTAGAGATGCTCTTTGTAGAGTATTTCAGGATTAGGATATTGAGGGTCTGAGTGTTCGATGGCGGAGGATCGCCGATTCTTATGCGACACTACCGATAATGCTAGCTGGATTTATTAGAGGTTTCCTTTGCCTTGATCGTAGGTCAAAGGGATTCCTCATTGGCTAGGGTAGGACACTGGAGAGTATGATGGTATATGGTACCAAATATGCAGGGGGGATGTGCATGTTGGCACATCTTTATCATGATCTTCATTCGATTGTGTACTTAGGAGCGCAAAGCTTATCAGTAGGGATGACCCTGTTACAGGTGTGGGCATGGGAGCATTTCTTTATGGCTCGACCATTTCCAGTCACAGATAGACCAGCTACGGACCTTATGTGTTCAGATATAGAGGCCATCTTACATAGGCCCAAATGAGCAAGTTAGAGCACTGGAGGCGAGTCTTCAACGATACAGAGACAGTTACCTGGCGTTTGTACCTTGACTATGAGCAGTGGGATGAGGATGATGCAGTGTTGGGATTTCTTTGTGATTCCATGTATCTCATCAGCTAGACACCATTTTTTCTAGAGAGATTTCTGCTCCGTAGAGTATACAGATAGTATGGCATTGTGCAGTGCATACCACAGGGGGTAGCCCATTATTCTAGACGATAGATGGATATTCCTGATTGGGGGCCCTGTCTATCATATAATGCTCTAATAGAGGGATACAAGGCATTGTAGCCATCACTCTGGGATATGCATAGAGATATTACCGAGGCACCAGTCACTGAGGAGTATGCTGCATTCCTTGCCTTGGTTCCACATCCTCGCATCACCATCCCATATGAGCCAGCACCACTACTAGTAGAGGAGGATGTGGCAGAGGGGTCTGTAGAGAGCAAGGGTGATACTTCGGTAGGCAGTAGCACAGAGAGTGGCAGTGATGACAGCAGTAGTGAGGATAGTGATGGTGGTAGTGGAGGAGGCAGAGGGGTAGGTAGGGCCAACCATCAGTGTTCCATCATCCAGTAGGCCTCGCAAGAGGTGAGTAGTGATAGGGCCACCTGTGGATTATCAAAGACAGATCGCAGGCCTGCAAACACAGGTTCAAACACTACATGGGCACTTGGTATAGGCTTAGGGTTTTCTCATTCAAACCCAGACTTAGATGTAGGCCCAGGCACAGGCTCATGCTCAGGCTTTAACGCAGGTGTAGGGATAGTTGGTCGTTGTACAAATGCAAGTGGCTACTTTGATAGCTAAGAGAGACAATGCTCGACAAATTGCCGAGAGGGCACAAGAGACAACAAAGACCCTCCAAAGAGTAGCTGATGGTACCTCGGTGGCAGACTATATGAGAGGTTATGTGGGATGGCCAAGAGGCATAGTTTTACAGAGACAGGTATCATGATGCAGTGCGTACTGAGCACAGAGTTAGTTATGCCCCGTCGAGATCTGGAGGGACACATATGTGGAAAGTTAGTGAAGGGGTGACACAGCCTCCTCGAGGAGATCCCAAAGATCCTGGTCCTTCTGGGGGTGGTGGTGGTACTGATCCTATTGGGCCCGCACATTTTGGCAGTAGCAGATCGTAGATGCTATTGTGATTCTCCCTTTGAGCCATGATTTATATTATGATGTACCTCATTTTTGATGATGTATCTTCAACCTTCATTGTATACTTGACACTTGATGATATATATATGAGATGTAGTTGATGTGGTTTCATGATGGTTAATGATTTCTATGTGATGGATGTATTTTTTTATGTGATGTATGCAATATGCGATGATTTTATTTCAAATGTGATGATGTAATGATAAATGCTTGTGTAGAATATATGATATATGGATGTATGATGTGATGTATGTGTGGATGGATGGATAAATGCTTTTTATGTTAATGTGATGATGGTAAAATGATGATCTTATGATAAATGATAATGTAATGATGTAATGAGAATAACGACGTGAATTGCATTTATTTCATATATCTGATAAAATGTATGAATGGTAAAAATGAACATAATGTACCTATGGCACAATTTAATTCATAATTTATTTGATGTATGATGAAATGATGAAACTAAATGATGAGATTATGAAATGATGAGATGATGATTCCTACATGTTTTTGATGATTTTGAATTTATGTCAAGTATACTTAGTCTTATTTGTAGATTAGATAATCATTGATTAGAATCCTTTATGCAACAAATACTCTACAGATAATGAATATGATGAATGCAATCTAATTTTAACATACAACTATATGCAAAATCATTGACATTTTAATAGTACCTTTGTGCCTTTTTGTCATCATAGAGCTTTATTGGATGTTGAAAGTGAATACAAGCGTCAATGGTATGTGTTAGACCAATGATGACCTGAGTACCTCTTTCATGATTTTTGATATTGTAAGTGAACACAAGCATCTAGGTATGATTTAACCGAGATGACCTAAGCATTCATTCTGTAAACAGGCAGTGGTTAATCATTTCAATGTGTGAATTCTAAATGTCATCGGTGATACATTTGCATAGCACATCCCCTGACAATTCATACATTTATATGATTAACTTATAGACAACAGATAATAAAAACATCATTCTTCTTCCTTGTTCTTCTAGTTCAATACATCATTGAGTTACTCTAAAGAAATGATAATCAAAAGTACAATTTATCCATTGTTTACTTAGAGTGTTTTATTCATTATTCAAATTTTAGATCATCCATCCTGATTTTGTGTTGTTTTTGGATTTTTGAGATTTTGACAAAAGGACTAACCTAGTAACCTATCTTAGGGGTCTCGGAGGCTGATCAAAGATTGGCCTTGCCTACGTTACACACGCAGAGACCACGTAGTTCAACTGACATAGACCTATGTTTTTGGATTTTACTTTTTTCAAACTTAACTTTTTGACATATTTTTGGATTTTCGATATGATATGGATGGTTGATGCTTTTCTGACGATGATTGATATTGCGCATTGATCTTTGTTTTTGGTTTTTTTTTTTTGCTATACTATTTTTTTCCCTTTGGTGACATCAATGTTTTTGTTGCCCCTAGTAATATCTAGATGTTGCCCCCAAGCTTTGGAGTGATACTTGACTATTTGAAAATGATTTTGATATGGAAGCAAAGATGGCAAGACTACTAACATGATATGAAATGGTACTGATTGCCAGACTAAGGATCCTGATATATATCAAAATAGATGGGAAAGCTAATCTTGGAATCACATACGATGCCTATTACCAGGTTTTCACCATATGCTTTGATTACACTCCTTGTGTTTTTGTATTTTTCTTTGTTTCTTTCTTTTTGTAGTTACTATTATTTATTTTTGTATTTTTGCATTGCCAAGATGCTTGTTTGCTAGGTTTTCATCAAGGAAACAATTTTCAGAATTTTGACCCGTGCACTAGGAGATTCAAGCATTGAATTTTTGGAGATGAATACTGTTGATAGGTTCATCAAACAAATCCCCTTTTGACATTGATAGCTGATTTGCTCCTGATCCATACATTGATATTATGACAGAGGGACCAAGCCAGTTAGGCTCAAATTTTCCTTTCTTCTCTCTGTCCTGCTGATTCCTAGGGTTTTCTTTTAGTACCAAGTCACCAACCTGAAAGACCCTTGGTTTTACCCCGTGGTTGTAACTTATTGACATTCTCTGTTGATAATCCGTTAGATGATTAACAAATTGTTGACGACGTTCATCCAATAACTCTAGTTCCTATAGTCTAGATACTCTATAGTCTTCATCTGAAATGATACCTTTGAGTGATACACGAAGGGATGGAATATCAACTTCAATGGGCAATATGGCTTCTGACCCATATACCAAGGCATATGGTGTAGCTCCTGTTGGTGTTCTGATACTTGTTCTGTAGGCCCATAGTGCAGGGTTGAGTTGAACATGCCAATCACGTCCAACATCGTTAACTGTCTTTTTGAGAATTTTGAGTATTGTTTTGTTTGAGGCCTCTGCTTGGCCATTCCCTTGAGGATAGTACAGTGTTGAAAACCAATGTTGGATATGAAATTTATCACATAGCTCTTGGACATCTTGATTCTTGAAAGGTCATCCATTATCAGTGATAATGGGTTGAGGGATTCCATACCGACATATTATGTAGTTCAAAATGAAAGAGGAGATCTGCTTCCCAGTGATGGTAGTAAAAGGTACTACTTCTATCCATTTTGTGAAATATTCTGTAGCTATTATAATGAACTTGTGTCCATTAGATGAAGATGGATTATTTTTCCTACTAGATCCAAATCAAAGCAATGATCAATTGAAAGCGTCATATTGTTCTCTATCTTCAAAGATTTATTAAACCACTATTGCTCTTAAATCGTGAGGACACTATGATTGTTAAAATGACAATTCAAAGAACGAGATGAATGCTAATGTAATAATGATATGGAGCTAAATATGATAATATTGGATGATAAAATGAATTAAACTAGCATGAATTGACATGAAACAAATAATTGCAGCTATAGGAGGTAGCCATGATATTGAAGCTTGATTTTTGGATATTGGATGCTTGATGCTTGATGCTTGAATTCCTGTAGAGTAAAAGTGCATAAGTTAGATTATCTGGATCCTTTTCTTGGTTCAATGAGGCTGTATTTATAGATTTCCTGGTTGTAGAAATGCACAGGGAAGACATTGAGAGGCTTGGATTCAATCTAGAGGATTGAATGGAGGAGATTGAGAGAATTTTGGTGATTGTCTCTACCCATGAAAATACCAGGCAAGAGAAGAGGAAGGATTGATGGAGGAGGATTGAGAGAAGAATTTGGAACTTGTCTCCAATTTGTCTCCAAAACTTCCCATGAAGTTTCAAAGCATTAATTGTGACATATTTTAGACATAGTTTAGACATAGGATATCTAATTCATTTTTGAGAGAATATAGATGGAATATTCTTTATGCTTTAATTCAAATATTTTGATTTATTTAAATTAGCAAAAGAGGGATAAATAATTTAATAAAACGAACTATAGGATAGTTGTTTATTAAATTAAATAGAAGAATATGACAATTAATCAATAAAGTGTTTTGATCTTTATTTAATTAAGATGAGATTTAAATGTGAACTATATAAATAAATATTTCTATTTATTCGATAGTAGAGGAAATTAGGATAATTAATCAAATAATTCGTATTTAATTAATCGGATGCTCCAAACAAATTTTAGGTGTATACATTTGTAATTGATTTGTTTGTGTAATTTAGATATTTTTGAAAACTAAAACAGTGAGTTGTGATTTAAAGTTGTGAAATATCTTGGTTTGAACTTGATGTCTGAAAATTTGAAACTGGCTGATTAAAATTGCATGCAATCTGAAAGTTGAATGAGGGAATTGTATTTAATTGGGGAATTGGATTTTTGAAAAGGAGAATGGTGTTTCACAGGAAAAGACTATCTCTGTATTTTTCTGGGGTTTTGTTTGGAAAGCTGAAAATCGATTTCTGGAAGCTATGTTTGTACTGTGAAAGATTTTTGGATTGAACTTTGAGGTTTTCGCTTCACCATTGCTTGACTCCAAAAAGTGCTTCAAGTTTTCTTCTTTAAAATTTTGAACTTGTTTTAATCAAATTTTAACAAAATTCTTGCTGAAAACTTTGCTGGAGATATTTGTGAAATCTTGTCTTGAAATCCTACATGCACAATAAGAAAACTAAAACGTTAATGTCATATTCGATAAAACTATTGTGAAGTATATAAGAACAGAAAAGTTACAAATTTTTGCTATAGATTTCTGTAATCTCCCGGATGATGTTTTGCGTGGTAACACCCATGCATGATATGGGTTTGTCATCTTCCTTGAAGTATCTCTCATTTCTTCATTTGTCTCTACCCTTGGTTACCTAATTATTTGTAGCAGACACCTCTGAATATTTTTGAGTATTATTTTGATGAGGGTCAATGTTTATGTTGATTTTTGCTTCATATTTGCTATGGCTAATCTAAGCTTGAAAATTGAAGAAATATATATATATATATATATATATATATATTCATCAAACTCGCCAAATGCATATTATCCTTACCTTTCGACTCTTGCTTGTTCGGTTTGTGTTACCCAACTATCTCTTATGCTTGAGTGGCATTGCCATTATCTATGAATGAGAATTTAATTCCTCATATGCTCCTCGAGTTTGAAGTTATCAATCTGCTTAATGTTCTAATTATTGATAATAAAAAAATTACGTATTTTTGTTGTGCATCTCATTTCATCCTGTAGGGAGTATCTTTTGATGAAACTATAATTGGTTTGGAGTCTTGTGAGAAAAACCTATGAGTAGGATTTGAGATTTATGTCTTACCTCTCCTTACCGTATGTGGAATCCTTCTCTGAGTCATGGCATGCATGCTTAGCTTATATTTAATTTCTTTTTCCACATGCAAAGCTCGCATATTATAGGGTATCATCCATTCTATCTTGTTTTTGTTGATTACTCGCTTGTGGAGTATCTATGCCTCTAATTTTCGGTGTTGTTTGTTTGGAATTTCTTCATATTATTTCTCTTTGGATCACCTTCTTATCATGTGGCTACTCGCATCAATAATTTTTGTTCTTTAACTTTTTCTTAAGCTGCATGAATCTCCTTAATCCGAGAGAGTCTTTAACAAATTGTTAGATGATAATTTCGGTTTAGAAATGCATGACCAGTAGAGACACAAGTTTTGCATTCTCTTGTTCTCTTTCACATTTGATCTATGCGTGACGTTATTGAAACTTCCTGCTAATCTGGTATGCCTCGCATGAGTGCAGTACCATATTTCTTTGTTGTTTAGGTTCTTTGACAAAGGTTCTCGATATTCAATCTATTCCTTATTTGCTTAATCGTTTGCATGCACCATGCGTGCATCGACAGTTTAGGGTGCCTTCTAATTTTTATCTTATGTTTCAAACCCATCCTTCTTAGCTTGGCGTTGGCGGTTTATTGCATTCAAACTCTTCTATTTTCTTCTTATTTTCAGCACGTATGAATGGTATATGCATCTGGTATGGTCTATCCCTGCTAATCTCTTCTTTGTATATGTCAAGGTCAACTTCGAAGGCTTACGGTGTTTCCCTATTCGTTGTATTGTTTGCATGCATAATAAGTCTTTATTTTGGTCGGCTATACTGGATTTTTTCTAAATTCTTTCATTGTTTTCTGTTTGCATGTTTATAATCATCGACTTCACTTAAGAATTCGCGCGTCCCTTAGAGTTAACTACTCTTTGGATTAGAAGGTTCCTCGATTTGATTACTTTTATTTCTTGATATTGATGTATTAGTGTTTTTTGAAGATTTGTATTGAATTCTTATTTAGTTGATGAAAATAAACCATTTTCAGTAATTTCGTTGTTTTGAATGTAAAGTATTAGTCACCGAGTATATGTAAGTATTGTTAGTAATAGTTGTTATTAAGATATAAAAATTGATCATTATTTTTTTTAAAGTTCAATTCTAATTGATGACATAAGGGATAAGATAATTAAGTATTATACATTAAATTCCCTCTTTAATTGATAAAAAGGTTTATTATTATTTTAATTATAAATGCATTGATTTGTGAAATGGTATGTTATTTAAAATATAAATACATTATATATGAAGTGGTCTATTAATCAAAATACAAAGGTAATGTTAATATTAGAATGTTGAGTTGTTTTATTTATTACAATGGAAGTATATGTTGATTATTAAGGTATGGATTCTTAGTATCATCATATGTACGGATATGAACTAACATATCATCTTACATGGAAAAATTAGTTTTCCTCTCATTCAATGAGCTTAGTGTGCTAAGATAGACTTGTATAAATGGAGAATCTTGAATGGAACATGTGAACTATGTTTAAATGTTATTTCTTGTTTTGAGTCTATTCTTGTGTCATGTGTTGAAATATGGTGTTTAGTTTATCGTTCCCCAGAGGCTTTTAATGTTATTGTTGTTTTGGAATTATGGATAGAATATTATTATTGTTCTCGTATTGTTTCAAATGTGAAAATGTGGACCATGCATGTTTTGTGGTTCTTCTTGAAATTATTGTTTAGTTCCGATGACTTTGGGTATTTGTGCAATGAATTTTTCTCTTGCATGCATGTTGGCGTTATTGTTTTCACATTTTGAGAAGTCATACCATAGGAGGAGTGGCTTCCGTTAGGGGTCGGACCCGGAAGTGGTTGCATGGGTAGCCTATCAGAAGTTGGTAATTAAATGAAAACTTTAATTAATGTACTGGGAGTACATATTTTGTCTTGTCATTGTGATGTCATGTATATCGACCATGTGTTGTGTCATGTTCAACTTGTTGTTTGTATGACTTGAGGACCTATTCTATCTCCTAGCACGGGGGGTGGGCTTTCGAGTTCCACATGGTTGGGAGGAACGTGTCATTTCTTCCATTGGGTCCCCTGCTGGTGATATTGTTTGCGACATGCTTGTTCTTGGCAGGATCCTAGATTCACATCGTTCACAGGGATGGTTCATTGGATGAGCTCATGGACTTGGTCAACAAATTTCCTTTTTTATATTATTTATTGTACACACTCATGATGTTGCATGAGGTTTCATTATTCTACCACTTGTGATGTTTCGAGATTTTTCACAATCTCACTTATTGTAAATGAAATTGTAATGTAACTCTAGATGTAATGAAGCTTGTTATGATTATTCACATGATTTTATATTCAATTCTTGATGTGTTGTATTGGTTGTATTACTTCAGTAACATAGTTGTGGAATCCCAAGAACATTCATGTTAGGTGAATATTCACATGTGGTTAGTAAATGTTTAAAAAAAAATATTCGGTTGTTTAGCATTAGTGCCATGTCATTCCCTAGGTTCCAAGATGGGGTGTTATAGCTTGGTATCAGAGCCCCAAGTTCATGTACAAGGTACTCTGGGTATACTTGAGTCCACTATGTTGTCCTTGTGAATTTGTTATTGGAATTGTTAAGTGATCACGTGTTCATGGCTTTCACATTAGCATGATGTACTCTATGGAAAGAGTAGCGTGAAGGAACTATATAAGTTTACAAATGGAAAGTAATGATACATTTCCCATAAGTTTTGGAATTCAATGTTCTTATGAGATTATGTATGTAGTTTTAGCCCTTATAAATGTAAGGAACTAGTAACGATGTCTTGTTTTGAGTGTTGTGAATACCCCGTACTTTCTTTGTGTGTTCATGTGATGGTGATACTTGGTACCCATCCATGGGGAAAAATTACACTTTGGTGTGGGATTTACCATACCAAAATGTGTGATTTGCATGTTGTTTACCTGATTGAGGGCCAACCCATGTGTGGTTGAAACTTATATATAAGAGTAACCAAAAGTAGTTCTTTTTCTTTTGGTTCTTTAGACCCTCAATCTGTGAAGGGATAGTAGCAACCACAAGTTCCTTGGGTGGAGGGTGTAGTGTACACATATTGCGGTGCAGAGCATCTCATCTCAACCAATCCCGAGGGATCATACCCACTACTTTCCCTTATGATGGATTAGGATAATTGATCCATATGTGTTAACCTCATCCCCACAGTTTTGAGTACTGTAACATAGTTTGGTTAGTATATGCCTGGTCATCCTTAGTGACGTTGATCTGGCATAGTGAGTAAACCTCATCTGTATGAGAGGTGAAGCTCGGGTAGCCCCATAGTGATATTACCATATTGCATTATATATTTAGTGTATCTACACATGCTCTGACATGATGTGATAGATACGATGCCACACCTCACTGATGTTCTGACATAGTGTTGGTGATGATGCTTTGATATACTATATTTGCACGTGTTCTGATATGATGCAATCCGATGCTCCACCCCACTAATGTTTCGACATAGTGATGGTGATGATTTCGTGTTACACAATGCCACATGCTTAGAAATGTGAAGGTGCATTATGAGATTTTCTTTGTTAGCCTACTTGTTCGATGAGCGTTATGGGGCCTTGAACACTTTTAGAGGCATCCTCATGGCTGCTCCGACCGTGTTAGTCGGGTAGCGTATGGGTAGATCCTATCCATGTATACCTCTGGCTACAACGAGTTCCTGCATGTGTCTTCTCCATGAGGTATCATGATGTGAGGTGTGTTCTACGTGTGCCTACTTTCGCGGACCCACAAACACACTGCCATGTGGCATACGACCAATACGTGCCTTCTCCGGCTAGAGTATGACCAGGTAGAGTGACAACGTGATAATCATGGATACAATATGGGTCATGTGGATGGAATGCTTATTCCACATCACATGAGGGCTATTATTATTCTAGTCAGACGTTGTTTCCTCCTTCCTCATTTGGTGGCTAGTATCTAGTCACACAAGTGTTGTACAGTGCAATTTTAAAGATTGTGAACTTTATTTTTGGTTATTGGTGTTTTTTTGCTAATTGTGTAGGTCGATACTTTTTTATATTTGATTGTGAAGGTTTAGCCACAACTTGTGATCTTATTTTCTTATAACCCTCATGGTAATATTTGAATTAATGTTAAAATTATATGCATTTATTACCTTATTGTTGAAGTTGAATTTAATTTTCTCTTCTTTATGAACTTGGTGGCTAAGCTAGTTATCTTTGTTGATTTCAATGTCCGCTATGTGTCATATTGTGATTCCTCTCCAAGGACGTATGAGGCAGACTTGGTGAGTGTGTATGAGGAAGTAGACACAGGAAACATTGAGGATGGGGGTTTGTGAGGCTGTTATTTAGCTAGGACCCACTACTCACCTATGTGTGATGACTATCTCTTGGAGGCTAATCACCTTGTACAACAAGTGATAGGTCATTGTGGTCTTGATTGGATGGTCTCACCTTATGTGTGGCCTAACACCATCAAGCCATTAATTGTGATGTATGGATTATTTGAGATGGACTTTGGATCTTAGTTCATGGATTCTTGTATCATGGATTAGTATGCTGCTATCCGGTGTCCAGATGGACCCATGTGTGGACTTGTGTTGTGATTTATGGTGATGTGTATTGGTCTCTGTTGATGGTGTTTTTATGCACTTCACAACATAGGTAATGCATAGGTGCATTACCTCTCTTGAAGGATAATTTTCCACAATTGCAGAACACTATCCCAAGGTCTCTCAGATGTCAGGTCTTGATGATGCTTGGAATATATCAGTTGTTTGATGTGATTTGCTGGAATCACAAGGTGGACTTACGGATGAGTTACAAAGCGGGGAAGTTGGATATGCAAATGGAGTTCTTAAGATGGGAAAGTTGTTGAGTGTTTGCTGTAGGTTCAAACAGCAGTCTGGAACTCCATTTCAGCATAAGATTTAGCTTTACAATGTGCAATGAACCTTGCCTAAGGTTAGTTATTAAAAAAAAAGGGAAAAAGGAAGGGAAGAGAGAAGGTTCCTAGATCTAAAACTATGAATGAACAATGATTATGGAGGCTGCTACAGTAGACAAACTCCCTAAACTAGGTTTTGCTTGGCCAAAAGAATCCTACAATTACACAAAACTAGTGCAATCTTCTAAGGACTATAGATTTTCAGTTTGCATACACACATCATGAACATGCAAATGAACTAAGTTGCAGCAATCAAATAATAATAAAAAGCCCAGGCTAACTTTGCACAACAGCTTGTCATCAACAAGTGCCAAAAGTATGGACTGAAAGCTCATCAAATACTATAACAACAATCACCATTGCCACTTCCATTCAAGAAACTACAACTAAAACTAAGTTGGAAGGTAGAACCATGCACACATAATGATTGAACTCAAAATGTAACACCCATAGATCATGCAATGCTACTTTCTATTGCTGCAGAATATTTTTACAACAACTCTCCAACAATTACAAATGAGGGGAAGACCCCTATTTATAGTTCACCAAAGCCCAAATGAATGGTCAGGATTGAGTTATATTGTGTGGCCCAGATTCAATTTATATTAGGGCTTCACCTACCCCACAATATTCAACAATTTAAAATACATCTTTGTCTTTTTCATATTTTGTCCTGTAGTGGTCAGTCACTGTAGCAGTTTTGTCTTCTAGCTGATTTCCCTTTTACTGTAGCTGAAACTACCTGAAAGATGCCTTCTTCCTAATGGAATTGTAGCATTATTCATTGGATCAAATGGTTCTATCGACGGACCCATGGTAGGCTTCTTGAAAACAGAAATGAGAGGTCAAAATGCTATTCTGGAAATGTTATTTTGAAATGACCGCGAGAGCATGGAACTCCGGATGGTACTTTCCAGATGAAAATTTGGAATTTGAAAAGCCAAGGGGGGATAAGACCCCATTTTAGCATCTGGGTCGAAGTCCGTTTTTGATTTTGAGGTGCGCTAGTACGTTCCAAAAACATGAGCCCGGAATGTCGCTGTAGAAATGTTGTTTTGAAACGGCGAGAGCACAAAACTCTAGATGGTACTTCCCAGATGCAAATTTGGAATTTGAAAAGCTAGGGGAGGATAAGACCCCATTTTAGCATCTGGGCTGAAGTCTATTTTTGATTTTGAGGTGCATTAGTACGTTCCGGAAACACAAGTCCAGAATGCTGCTGTAGGAATGCTGTTTTGAAACGGCCGCGAGAGCATGGGACTCCGGATGGTACTTCCCGGATGCAAATTTAGAATTTGAAAAGCCAAGGGAAGATAAGACCCCATTTTAGCGTCTAGGTCGAAGTCCATTTTTGATTTTGAGATGCGCTAGTACGTTCCGAAAATATGAACCCGGAATGCCACTGTAAGAATGCTGTTTTAAAACGATCGCGAGAGCACAGAACTCTGGATGGTACTTCCCAGATGTAAATTTGAAATTTGAAAAGCCAATGGAGAATAAGACCCCATTTTAGCATCTGGGTTGAAGTCTATTTTTGATTTTGAGATGTGCTAGTACATTTCGGAAGCATGACCCTGGAATGCCGCTGTAGGAATGTTGTTTTGAAACGACTGCGAGAGCACGGAACTCTGGATGGTACTTCCCGGATGAAAATTTGGAATTTCAAAAGCCAAGGGAGGATAAGACCCCATTTTAGCATCTGGGTCAAAGTCCGTTTTTGATTTTGAGGTGAGCTAGTACGTTCCAGAAACACAAGGCCAGAATGCTGCTATAGGAATGCTGTTTTGAAACGGCTGCGAGAGCACGAAACTCTAGATGGTACTTCCCAGATGAAAATTTGGAATTTGAAAAGCCAAGGGAGGATAAGACCCCATTTTAGCATCTGGGTTGAAGTCCATTTTTTATTTTGAAATGTGCTAGTACGTTCCGAAAACATGAGCCTGAAATGCCGCTGTAGGAATGCTGTTTTGAAACGGTCGCGAGAGCACGAAACTCCGGATGGTACTTCCTGGATGCAAATTTGGAATTTGAAAAGCCAAGGGAGGATAAGACCCCATTTTAGCATCTGGGTCGAAGTCTATTTTTTATTTTGAGATGTGCTAGTACGTTCTGAAAACATGAGCCTGGAATGCCGCTGTAGGAATGTTGTTTTGAAACAGCTGCGAGAGCACGAAACTCTAGATGGTACTTTCCAGATGAAAATTTGGAATTTGAAAAGCCAGGGGAGGATAAGACCCCATTTTAGCATCTTGGTCAAAGTCCATTTTTGATTTTGAGGTGCGCTAGTACGTTCTGGAAACACAAGGCCGGAATGCCGCTGTAGGAATGCTGTTTTGAAACAACCGCGAGAGCACGGAACTCCGGATGGTACTTCCCGGATGAAAATTTGGAATTTGAAAAGCCAAGGGAGGATAAGACCCCATTTTAGCATTTGGGTCGAAGTCTGTTTTTGATTTTGAGATGCGCTATTACATTCTGGAAACATGAGCCTGGAATGCCACTGTAGGAATGTTGTTTTAAAACGACCGCGAGAGCACGGAACTCCGAATGGTACTTCTTGAATGAAAATTTGGAATTTTAAAATCTAGGGGAGGATAAGACCCCATTTTAGCATCTGGGTCGAAGTCCGTTTTTTATTTTGAGATGCGCTAGTACGTTCCAGAAACATGAGCCCGGAATGCCGTTATAGGAATGTTGTTTTGAAACGACCGTGAGAGCACATAACTACGGATGGTATTTCTCAGATGGAAATTTGGAATTTGAAAATCCAGGAGAGGATAAGACCCCATTTTAGCATTTGGGTCAAAGTCCATTTTTTATTTTGAGATGTGCTAGTACATTCCGAAAACATGAGCCTGGAATGCCGCTGTAGGAATGCTGTTTTGAAATGGCCGCGAGAGCACAAAACTCCGGATGGTACTTCCCACATGCAAATTTGGATTTTGAAAAGCCAAGTGAGGATAAGACCCCATTTTAGCATCTAGGTCGAAGTCCATTTCTGATTTGGAGGTGCGCTTGTACATTCTGGAAACATGAGGCCGAAATGCTGCTATAGGAATGTTGTTTCAGGTAAGCCACTGCAAGGAAGCCGCTGCAGGGAAGCCACTGCAGGAAATCCACTATAGGAAAGCCACTACAGGAACATAGGTTTGGAATTTTCAAAACTTCCTAAAATGTAATGAAACCTTGTCAGTTCACTTAGGCACCACAAAAACATCCAAAATCCATAGGAAATCTATCCCCAAAGTCAAAGAATGAAGGAAAAAGCGAATCGAGCGAGTGGGGGGGCGGGGGGCCGGGGCGAAGCCCGAAAAACCCAAGACTTAGCCATTTTTTATTTTAGGGGCAAAATATGGTCAACCAAAAATGAGACTTTGAAAGGCATGTTGACCAACTAGGACAACAAAATGAGGGGCACGCAAAATGAGACGGGAGCAAAGAAGCCTGTCGGGAGTGAAAAAAGAGGGTCCCTGCCAACAGTGGGTCATGTGTGCAAAATATGCACAACAGTGTGTAGATTAAGAATGTAAGTTAAATCATGGGTATGTGTTTTTGGAGACTTGCTTGGTGGTTGCTTCACCATGTTGGTTTGTATGGATTGACAGTGTACTTGGTTGGATTGATTATGCCACGGGTTGCTGTTGTTTTTATGTTGAGGTATGGAGTGGTTTAGTATTGGAACCCTTGATTATGTGTGATGGTATGGAGTTTGTACTAGGGGTATTTTCAAGCTTCTAGGATTAAGCCTTACCCTAGGGGGGGATGATGTAGTGACTCTCCTGATGATATTTCTATGTTAGTTGTTTGGAGTTGTTGTTTGTCGTTAGATTGCTTTTGAGACTATGTTATTAGATGCATTATGTCATGGTTTACATGATCAGTTGATGATACACTTTACTTTATGATGCTCTATTTACTTTCGTGAGATGACATTGTTATGATGGTACTATGATGTGATTGATTTTAGATGCTACGTCTTACGTCAATTAAGTGAAGGAGAAGGTTTAGCATTACTCATACGTGAGTGCCCTACTATGATGTGATTCTTCTTCACGGTGTTTTTTCTGTTATATATGTTATTTTGGTTGACCGTGCAGTGTGATGTAGCTTTTAGGTATAGGAATCGACTCCACCTGCTTTGTTAGGTTTGAGTGTGCCAAGGCCCAATGGAATCATTGAAGGGAGATGGTCTTGTCCTCTGTTATGAACCATCATTCTAAAAAGAACGAGCATCATTTTGTTACCCATGTGTCATGTTGTCATTCTTTTGTCGTAATGTTCATTGGTCATCACATGTTGTCATGTTTTCATAATGTTTTGTTTAGATTATTTAATGATTTAAATTAATGGTAATGATATGATTAGTGATTAATTGCCTTGTTTAATTTGAAAGGTTATTTTTAGAATATTGTGGAATTAAATGTGAAATATTAAAATATATTAATTGTGAAGGATTAATTAGTTGTAATTGATTTGTTTGTGTAACTTAGATATTTTTGAAAACTAAAACAGTGAGTTGTGATTTAAAGTTGTGAAATATCTTGGTTTGAACTTGATGTCTGAAAAGTTGAAACTAGCTGATTAAAATTGCATGCAATCTGAAAGTTGAATGAGGGAATTGTATTTAATTGGGGAATTGGAGTTTTGAAAAGGAGAATGGTGTTTCACAGGAAAAGACTATCTCTTTATTTTTCGGGGGTTTTGTTTGGAAAGTTGAAAATTGATTTTTGGAAGCTGTGTTTGTACTATGAAAGATTTGTGGATTGAACTTTGAGGTTTTTTCTTAGTTGTTGCTCGACTCCAGAAAGTGCTTCAAGTTATCTTCTTTAAAATTTCAAACTTGTTTTAATCAAATTTTGCCAAAATTCTTGCTGAAAACTTTGTTGGAGATATTTGTGAAATCTTGTCTTGAAATCCTACATGCACAATAAGAAAACTAAAATGTTAATGTCAGATTCGATAAAACTATTGTGAAGTATATAAGAATAGAAAAGTTATAGATGTTTTCTTTAGATTTGTGTAATCTCTCAGATGATGTTTTGTGTGGTAACACCCGTGCATGATATGGGTTTGTCCTATGCCTTGAAGTATCTCTCAATGCTTCATTTGTCTCTTCCCTTGGTTACCTACTTATTTTTAGCAAACACCTTTGAAAATTTTTGAGTATTATTTTGATGAGGGTCAGTGTTTATGTTGATTTTTGCTTTATATTTTCTATGGCTGATCTAAGCTTGTAAATCGAAGAAATATATATATATATTCATAAAACTCGCTAATTGCATATTATCCTTACCTTTTGACTCTTTCTTGTTTGGTTTGTGTTACCCAACTATCTCTTATGCTTGGGTGGCATTGCCATTATCTATGAATGAGAATTGAATTACCCGTATGCTCCTCGAGTTTGAAGCTATCGATCTGCTTAATGTTCTAATTATTGATAATAAAAAAAATTACGTATTTTTGTTGTGCATCTCATTTCATCTTGTAGGGAGTATATTTTGATGAAAGTATAATCGGTTTGGAGTCTTGTGAGAAAAACCTGTGTGTAGGATTTGAGATTTATGTCTTACCTCTCCTTACAGTATGTGGAATCCTTCTCTGAGTCATGGCATGCATGCTTAGCTTATAGTTGATTTCTTTGTCCACATGCAAAGTTCACATATTATAGGGTATCGTCTATTCTATCTTGTTGATGTTGATTACTCGCTTGTGGAGTATCTATGCCTCTGATTTTCGGTGTTGTTTGTTTGGAATTTCTTCTTATTATTTCTCTTTGGATCACCTTCTTATCATGTGGCTACTCGCATCAATAATTTGTGTTCTTTAACTTTTGCTTAAGCTGCATGAATCTCCTTAATCCTTCTTAGCTTGCCGTTGGCGGTTTATTGCATTCAAACTCTTCTATTTTATTATTGTTGTCAGCACACATGAATGGTATATGCATCTGGTCTGGTCTATCTATGTTGATCTCTTCTTCGTATATGTCAAGGTTGACTGTGAAGGCTTACGGTGTTTCCCTATTCGTTGTATCGTTTGCATGCGTAATAAGTCTTTATTTTGGTCAGCTATACTCGATGTTTGCTGCATTCTTTTATTGTTTTCCGTTTGCATGTTTATAATCATCAACTTCACTTAAGAACTTTGGATTAGAAGGGTCCTAGATTTGATTACTTTTATTTCCTAATATTGATGTATTAGTGTTTTTTGAAGATTTGTATTGAATTCTTATTTAGTTGATGAAAATAAACCATTTTCATTAAGTTCATTGTTTTGAATGTAAAGTATTATTCACCGGGTATATGTAAGTATTGTTAGTAATAGTTGTTATTAAGATATAACAACTGATCATTATTTTTTTAAAGTTCAATTTTAATTGATGACATAAGGGATAAGATAATTAAGTATTATACATTAAATTCCCTCTTTAATTTATAAAAAGGTTTATTATTATTTTAATTATAAATGCATTGATTTGTGAAATGGTATGTTATTTAAAATATAAATACATTATATATGAAGTGGTCTATTAATCAAAACACAAAAGCAATTTTAATATTAGAATGTTGAGTTGTTTTATTTATTACAATGAAAGTATATGTTGATTATTAAGGTATGGATTCTTAGTATCATCATATGTACGGATATGAACTAACATATCATATTACATGGAAAAATTATTTTTCCTCTTGTTCAATGAGCTTAGTGTGCTAAGGTAGACTTGTATAAATGGAGAATCTTGAATGGAACATGTGAAGTGTGTTTAAATGTTATTTCTTATTTTGAGTCTATTCTTGTGTCATGTGTTGAAATATGGTGTTTAGTTTATCATTCCCTAAAGGATTTTAATGTTATTGTTGTTTTCGAATCATGGATAGAAGTTTATGGTTGTTCTCATATTGTTTCAAATATGAAAATGTGGACCATGCATGTTTTGCAGTTCTTCTTGAGATATTTAATGTTATTGTTTAGTTTCGATGACTTTGGGTCTTTGTGCAATGAAGTTTTCTCTTGCATGCATGTTGGAGTTATTGTTTTGACATTTTAAGAAGTCGTACCATAGGAGGAGTGGCTTTTGTTAGGGGCCGGACCCCGAAGTGGTTGCATGGGTAACCTATCAAAATTTGGTAATTAAATGAAAACTTTAATTAATATACTGGGAGTATATCCTTTGTCTTGTCATTGTGATGTCATGTATTGAAGGGAAAAAACAATTCAGGATCTAGAGACCCAATAGTGTGGAATACATTCCTTTAACACTAATACAATAGAGGAGAAGAGCATAAACAGGTTTCAATAGCATTCTGAAACTACTTGAGATGAAATACATGTAAAATAGAGAACACACAATTGAGCATTCACAGTTGACACAAGATATACGTGGGAAAACCTTTTCAAGTAAAAAACCCACCACACAAATTCTAGACCATTTGTATTACAGTAACAAAACAATTACATACAAAATTACAGTCTTCTCTGATCAGCTCACAACAACACTTCTAGAATTATCTCTCACTCTTACAATGTTCATCCAACCTTTAGTTTAAACAAAAAAAAAATCTTAATGCAATATTTCCTCAACTTCCTTAAGTCAAACATTGCATTCAACTTTTTCAATCAACCGTTGATCACCAGGTACATCAATCTCTGATTGAATCACACTAATGATCTGCCCATACTGATCTTCCTGCATCAAGCCATCCATGCATTAATGCCTTCACCCAAATCGGGTCTTGTTCGCCACCCTGAGTCAGCCTGCACCTGCTGCAATTACTCTTTTGATTTCCATCCAATCATCATTCAAACACCGAGCCACATGTCCACGCCTCATTCACCAACCGCATCTATCACCAAGTCCAACTCGATCAATCCAGTCAACGAGCTCATCTGAGCTCTCCATAAACCTTATTGCGCTACCACTGCTGGCTCCAAGACTCACCACGGTATAGCAGTAGCCGACATGGCTGACCACTGGCGGTCTTACTGTGGCCATCACGATCAACCTCTTGGCTGGCCACAGTATGGCGGTAACCATCAACTAGGCCATTGGCGGTCTTAGTTCGGCCACTGCGGTTAGTTACTTGACTGGCCACAATATGCCAGTAACCGCCAGCCAGGCCGTTGGTGATCTTACTGCAGCCACCATGGTTAGCCTCTTGGTTGGCCGCGATAAGGTGGTAATCGCCAGCTAGAGGGAAAAGCTGATACCGCGGCCACTTTGGTGAGGAAGAAGACTACGCGTGGTATGGTGGTAACTGCTAGACCCTTCACCGCGGTACCGCTAGAACAGATAAGAAGACCACAACGGTATGGCAGTAAAGGCAGAAATGAACATTTTTTGCCAAGTCTTTTCTAACAGAGGTTCAAGCTAGCAATTGAGGCATCGTTTCTCAACAAGCTCCCACTTGATGAAGTTTCCCAACTTCCTCCAAACTCTGTAAAAATTATTGTTTGTCATAGGCCCCAAGGCCCATTGATTCTGCGCACCATCTGAAATTTTCTGTGCTAACTGGTTTTGTCAAAGCATCTGCAACATTCTTCAAGGTGTCCACCTTTTCCAGACTGACCTGGCCATCTTCAACCATATCCCTTACGAAATGATATTGCACATCGATGTGCTTGGTCCTGGCATGAAAGGTCAGATTCTTTGCTAAACAAATGGTACTTTGACTATCACAGCAGATTGAAATCTGCCCAACATTGAATCCAATGTCTGGACATAAATGGTTTAACCAAACCACTTCCTTACAGGCATGAGTTGCAGCCATTTACTCTGACTCTATTGTGGATAAAACAACTATAGCCTGTCGCTTGCTCATCCAATGGATTGCTCCACCATAAATCATGAAAGTGTATCCACTGTTGGATCACCTGCTGTTAGTGTCCCCTGCCCAATCTGAATCAACATACCCACGAATGTTGAGAGCCCTCTATGATGCAACCATACTGCCATGGTAACACAGTGCATAATCTGAAGTCCCCTTCAAATACTTGAATACTCTTTTCACAACATCCCAATGTGATCTTCTCGGATTTTCCATGAATCGGCTTAGAACTCCCACTTCTTGGGCAATGTATGGTCTTGTACAGACCATAGCATACATCAAACTGCCAACAACACTTGCATAGGGCACACTGATTATGTCCTCCATCTTAGTAGCAAACTTTGGATAGTCTTCAACAGACAGCTTAGTTCCATGCATGATTGGAACAACAAGCTGCTTGCAGTCATCCATGCTAAACCTCTCGAGAACTATTTTTACATACTTACTCTGACTAACCCAAAGCTTTTTGCTTGTTCTATCCCTGGTTATCTCTATTCCAAGAATGTACCTTGTTGCACCAAGATCTTTCATTTCAAACTTTGTAGACAATTGAGATTTAAGATCAGAAATTATAGTCTTGCTATTTCCAATGAATAACATATCATCCACATACAGGGTAATAACAAGCACATGATCATTCTTAGATTTATAATAAATGCAATGATTAGATTTTGATCTCACAAATCCAATTGACAACACAAACGTGTCAAATTTTTGGTACCACATTTTATGAGATTGTTTTAAACCATAGAGAGATTTATTCAACTTATAGACCAGATTTTTTTACCTCTTTCAACAAAATGCTCAGACTGGGACATGTAGATTTCTTCTTCCAACTCACCATGGAGAAATGCTATCTTCACATCTATCTGCTCAATTTCAAAATCATACATAGCTGTTAAAGACAATAGAAATCTAATGGATGTCAACTTTACTACAGGGAAAAAAATTTCTCCATAATCAATTCCCTCAATTTGAGAAAAACCCTTTGCAACCAACCTAGCCTTATACTTCTCAATACTACCATCAAGACCTGTCTTCTTTTTGAATATCCATTTACAACCAATAGGCTTTCACCCTTTAGGTAATGATACCAAATTCCAGGTATCATTCTTTTTCAAAGAATCCATTTCTTCATTCATGGCTTCCAACCAAGACTTTCAATCAACCATGTTGATTGCTTCTTTAACAGTCCTAGGCTCATCAGTGCTAGTAATTAAAGCATAAGCACAATTTGAATCTAACATAGAGAAACCATACCTATCAGGTTGCCTTTTTTTCTCATGTAGATATTCTTACAAGCTGAGGTTGTTCTTCATCATCAAAACTTCTAGAGCTGCTTGAGCTCTCCTCAGTCTCAGGTACACCATACAACTCTTCCCTTTCTGGAGTTTGGGGAATCTCAACTACATCCTTCTTCTTGTCACTCTAATTTTTCCCAAGCTGTTGATCACATACTAAAGGTTTTAGCTCACGAAATATCACGCTTCTGTTGTACAAAACCTTCTCAATAACAGGATTCCAAAGCTTGTATCTTTTTACACCAACCCCATAGCCGATGAGAATACATTTGATAGCCTTATTATCCAATTTATATCTCTTTTCATTTGGCACATAAACATATGCCTCATAGCCAAACACACAGACATGCCTTAGAGAGGGCTTCTTACTAGACCATGCATCCAAAGGTGTCTTATCAACAAGAGCAGAGCAAGGAGATCTATTTATTAGATAACATGTTGTAGCCATAGCCTCAGCCCAAAACTTCTACTCTAGACCAGTACCACTTAGCATACTCCTTTCCTTTTCCATCAGCACCCTGTTCAATCTTTCAACAACTCCATTTTGTTGTGGAGTGTAAGGCATTGTCTTATGCCTTTTAATTCCATGATCAATGCAATACCTCTCAAAATCTGCAAAACAAAATTCATCGCCATTGTCCATCCTCAAACATTTAATTTTCCTTTCAGTTTAATTCTCTACCAAAGATTTAAACTCTTTAAACTGACTGAACACTTCGGATTTACTTTTAAGAAAGTATACAAATTCCCTTCTCGAACAGTCATCAATAAAAGAAATATAATATCTAGACTTCGATAATGAAGGAGCATTAACTAGACCAAAGACATCAGAATGAAGATAATCCAGTATACCATCTGATTTGTGAGGACTAGAATAAAAAGAAATATGGTGCTATTTTTCATAGATACAATGTTCGCAAAAATCAAACTCAAGGTTACAATCATCAAGCCATTCTACAAGGTTTTTATTCTTCAAGGTTTTTAAACCTTTCTCACCAATTTGACCAAGTCTATGATGCCATAGCATAGTCTTCTCAGCTAGGAGTTTTACCTCCATAGCATTTGCAACCAGAGAAGAGTCTTCATCTTTCTCTATAGGTGCAACAATGTTTGACTTTATAGAGGCATTTTTTCAAAGAACAAGATGTGCATCTAGCTTGTACAGAGTGCCAATATGAACACCCTTAGCCAACACCATTGCACATCTAGCCATTTTACATCCCTTACTTGAAAAAGAAACTTCTGCACCAGCATCGTTTAACTTACTGACAAAAAAAAGATTTCGAGCTAGACCTGGTATGTGAAGCATGCCACCAATACCTTTGAATCTCCCATCAGGAATTTGAATTCTGACTCTTCCTCTGCCAACTATCTCCAATGTTGAATCACTTTCCAAGTATATCTTTCCACCGTCATACTTATCGTATATAGAGAACCATTCTCTATTGGACGCCATTTGAAAATAAGCACCTAAGTCAACCAGCCATACATCATCAGATGCTTGAGTTGTCAAGGCTGCTGCAATGAAGGCATCTGCATGACTTTGAAAAGATTCATTGTTAGAAGCATTCTTCTTCTTCTTCAGCTTGTAGTCCTTCCTGATATGACCAGATTGCCCACAATTCTAGCATCTCACCTTGAACTTTTTACCAGAAGACTTTGATCTCCCTATAGATTTGGATTTTGACTTCTTGTCTTTCTCCTTTGGTCTACCTCAAACAACAAGAGCCTCTTTGGCCATCTCTAAAGACTTCCTCCAAATCTCTTCAGATAGCAATGAGGAAACAACATCTTCTATCTTGAAAGCAGTAGTAGTGCTTCCAATGGCCATCACAAGATGGTCCCAACTATCAGGTAACGAACACAACAGGAGCATGCAACGATCCTCCTCCTCTATCTTTACACCTACAGATGCCATATGAGTAACACTCATGTTAAATGAGTTCAGATGGTCTGCAATAGATGCACCTTCTTCCATCTTCAAGGAGTACATTTTCTTCCTCAGGAATAACTTATTTACCAGAGACTTTCCCTGATAAATTTCACCAAGCTTCTTCCATAATGAAGCTACAGACTGCTCCTCATGGACGTTTAGGAGAACAGAATCGGCTAGACTCAGTCTTATCAAACCTCTTTCTTTTCTATCAGCAAGATCCCAAGCTTTTTGCATTGTACTTTGTGGCTTAGTTCCACATACTACAATCCAAAGGTCTGTATCCAAAAGCAAGTCTTCTATCTTGAGTTTCCATAACTCAAAGTTACTGCCATTAAATTTTTCAATGTCTACTCTACCAGATGTACTCGCCATCTCAAACAGAAACAAGTATCAACAATGCAAGACTCCCACTGAAATAGTATTAGCACAAAAAACTAATCTTTCCTACAAGGATAACACAACTGGCCAAACTCTAATACCACTTGAAGGGAAAAAACAATTTAGGATCTAGAGACCCAATAGTGCGGAATGCATTCCCTTAACACTAATACAACAAAGGAGAAGAGCATAAACAAGTTTCAATAGCATTCTAAAACTACTTGAGATGAAATACAACATGTAAAATAAAGAACACACAATTGAGCATTCACAGTTGACACAAGATATACGTGGGAAAACCCTTTTAGGTAAAAAACCCCACCACACAAAGTCCAGACCATTTGTATTATAATACCAAAATAGTTACATACAAAATTGCAGTCTTCTCTAATCAGCTCATAGCGGCACTTCCAGAATTATCTCTCACTCTTACAATGTTCATCCAACCTTCAATTTAAACAAAAAAAAATTCTTAATGCAATATTTCCTCAACTTCCTTAAGTCAAATGTTGCATTCAATTCTATCAAACAACCACCGATCACCAGGTACATCAATCTCTGATCGAATTGCACCAATGATCTTCCCATATCGATCTTCCTGCATCGATCCACCCAGGAATTAATGCCTTCACCCAAATTGGGTCCTGATCACCACCCTGAGTCGGCCTGCACTTGCTGTAATTACTCTTTTGGTTTCCATCCAATCATCATTCAGCCACCGAGCCATGTGTCCACATCTCATTCGCCAACTACTTCTATCACTGAGTCCAACTCGATCAATCCGGTCAAAAGCTCATTTGAGCTCTCCACAGACCTTACCACACTACCACTGTCGGCTCCAAGACTCACCGCAGTACAATGGTAGTCAACATGGCTGACCGCTGGCGGTCTTACCGCAACCACCACGGTCAACCTCTTGGCTGGCCACGGTATGGCGGTAACCGCCAGCCAGGCCATTGGCGGTCTTACCACGACCACGGTCAATCACTTGATTGGCCATGGTATGGCGATAACTGCCAGCCATGTCGCTAGTGGTCTTACCGTGGCCACCGCAGTCAACCTCTTGGCTGGTCGCGATAAGGCGGTAACCGCTAGCCAGATGGAAAAGCTGATACCGTGGCCACTGCGGTGAGGAAGAAGATTGCAAGTGGTATGGTGGTAACTGTTAGACCCTTCACTGCGGTACTGCCAGAATAGTTAAGAAGATCACAGCGATATGGCGATAAAGGCAGAAATAAACATTTTTCACCAAGTCTTTTCTGATAGAGGTTCAAGCTGGCAATTGAGGCATCGTTTCTCAACATGTATATCGACCATGTGTTGTGTCATGTTCTTCTTATTGTCTGTATGACTTGAGGACCTGTTCTATCTCCTAGCACAGGGGGTGGGCTTTTGAGTTCCACATAGTTGGGAGGAATGTGCCATTTCTTCCGTTGGGTCCCCTATTGGTGATATTGTTCAAGACATGCTTGTTCTTGGCAAGATCCTAGATTCACATCGTTCACAAGGATGGTTCATTGGACAAGCTCATGGACTTGGTCAGAAACTATCCTTATTCATATTCTTTATTGTACACACTCATGATGTTGCATGAGGTTTCATTGTTCTACCAATTGTGATGTTTCGAGATTTGTCACAATGTCGCTTATTATAAATGAACTTGTAATGTAGCTCTAGATGTAATGAAGCTTGCTATGATTATTCACATGATTTGATAATTAGTTCTTGATGTGTTGTATTGGTTGTATTACTTTAGTAACGTAGTTGTGGAATCCCAAGAACGTTCATGTTAGGTTAATATTCACATGTGATTATTAATGTAGACACATAAAAATGACCTACACCTATAAGTTCTATTTTACTGCTTTCGTCCTAGCATAATTATGACCTTTAATTATGTCTTTGATCCACATTCAACTATTAATTAAGTAATTCATTATTATTTAATTAATTCATGTCATTTCTATTCTTCATGATTATTAAATAAATAAATTTTATTTATTTATTCAATACATCATTAATTGTCTATTGTCTTCTTACAATTAAATTAATTTATTAATTTATTTAATTACCTTTATCCATTTATTCTTCCTCATTATTAAATAAATGAATTTCATTTGTTTATGTAATATGTCACTAATTCTCATCATTAAATGAATTTATTAATTTATTTAATTATCGGTCATAATCCTCTAAATTAAATAATTATCTTTAATTATTTAATTACCTAATTTCATATATCTCTCATTATTAAATAAATGAATTTCATTTGTTTATTTAATATGTCACTAATTCTCATATTTAAATGAGTTTATTAATTTATTTAATTATCAGTCATAATCCTCTAAATTAAATAATTATCTTTAATTATTTAATTACCTAATTTCATATATCTCATTTTAAATAAATGAAATTATTTAAAATGATTTTGTTTTATTAACTCTCTCCATTTTAGTAAATAATCTAAAAAAGATTATTTATTGTCACATAAAATCATTATTTTGAATTAATTTAATTCAAAATGGTAATCTTCTTCTAAAAATCAATTAATTGAGCAAATTCTTGATTTTCCAGAAATATGCTTTTCAGTTCATCTCTTATCTTCTTGATTTTTGAAAATCTTTATCTTTTTGACAAATTATCACATTTATTCTCAACCGTCGATTTGATTTTATCAAATGACATCTTGGCCACTCATCTAACAATCTTTCCCTAACCCTAATTAGGGAATGACAATGAAATATCGTCCACTGATTTTAGGCTTTGTCAGCTTTTAATATCATTCGTCCATCCAAAGTTGCATTCTTTATAAAATGTCAATTTTGCTCACAATTAGGGCACCACTTCATTATTATTGCACCACTTTACCACTTTATTATTAGCACCACTTCATATTTAGAATCACTTTCATTATGTTTAGAATTTACTTTACATTTTAGGCATATTCATTTATCATAATCTATTATCATTCAAATCCTTCAAAACTTGCATAGGACAATGGCATAGTCAATTTTCTCACACAAATATGAGGGCAACAATCATATGCTGCAAGCTAGGAGGTGTTATGGAGGTGAATCATGGAAGCTTCGACAAATATCAAGTATAATCGTTCTTGTTTTATTCTTTCTTTGTACTTCATAATTTTCTTTGGGTATTTATTTAATCTAGTCATGCTAAATTCGGAACTTGAAAAAATTCCATTGATACATTGGTGAACTTGACGCACTTATTTTTTTTGGCAGTTTCGTATGGTTTTCAGTTTTTTTGCAAGTACAAGTACGAAAAACCTCAATTGCTTAATGAAACGACACATCTATTCTAGAGGACAACATCTTCTACATCTGTGATATTCTGCACCACATCCGACTGTCAGCATCCAACCACAACCACCTGTCAAAACCATGACACATCTATGGGTTCAAAAGCTGAATATGCCTATCAAAACCGTGACGCATTTGTGGGTTCAAAAGCTGCATCTGCCTGGTAATTCAATTTTCTATTTTTAATTATTTTTTACTTTCGCATTTTGATTTGGCGTTTTTGTTTTCGCTAATGTTTTGTTTGCAGCTATGTTTAGGGGGATAACTTATTTTTTGCAAGATGAAGCATAAAAGACCACACAAAAAACCAAAAACAAACTTCTTTTCTGTAGGGTGAAATCCAAAGACACAAGAGAAACTACTAATCATTTACATGCAAGACCTTATGAAGACATTGATTTTTTTTTAAGCTTTCTATTTGGTAGATAAAAAATTGTCATTTGGGCTTAAAAAGTAACCAATTTTTTTCGTGCCTGTTCATGTTAGTCTAGAACCCCACGATTCGGTATATCGAATTATCCTCTCCCCTTGTGCATTCCTGCAATCCTGGGTGTAAGAGAAATGGTCGCTGACTCTAGAACTTGAGCTTGTCTTAGTGGGAAAAAGTAATCACCCCAAGACAACTTAGATCGGTAACACGCTAAAGCCAAGCGACTTCTAGCCGGTATATAAAAATGGATTTTTGGGGGAAACCCCAAAAATCACGCTCACTGTTCTGATGAGAAGGGCACAAATGGTCTCTCACCATACTAGATGGTGCCCCATGAATGGAATGCCCTTACTAAAATCCATGTTGTATTTTTTCCAAAATCCTTTCTATTTGCTGGTGCAACAGGTTCGGACTTGTGAAGCTGTCTTACATATTTATGGTTCATGTGTGGAGATGAGATGTATGCCATGGGAGTTTCATGGGTACCATAGCTTGGCTGCCCCGTATAAGTGAGTCTCGTGGAGGGGAGCTAGTGGGGTCAAGCTACTAGTCATCTACCTTGAATATGCGTAGCTGGATTTATCCAAGTAAAAACTCAGTAAATATTGTCCAACACAACCTAGGGTGTAATTGTTTTCTACTTTTAACAGATCCATCACATCAAACTGAAAACACGTTGTATTATGTGATTTTTTTTGCTGTGTTCATCAAACGGAGTCAGTCGAAACACCATCTTCAAAAAACCACAATTGTCAAACAGAGTCGCAACTGTTATTTTTGAGCCACATATGTATTTGTGAGCCGCAACTGTCAATCAAAATTATGCATGTGTCTGTCAATAGTCTATAGCTTTCACAGAGTCCAGTTTCAATGCTGCAACTATTATTTTGTGAGTCACATGTGTCTTCGCGATCCGCAACTGTCTGTCAACGAGGTTAAATTCCATATTCCGAGTTGCATCTGAAATACATTAAACTGCATCTATTGGAAAACTACATTCACCTGTTGTGAAACACATTTGACATCCGAAAATCCACATTTGTAAAACAACACCGCATTTGACATTTCCAGTGCCGCAATGCATTTGCTGCCTATAGTTTGCTTTCATTTCCTTCTTTCAAAGCATTTCTTAGTGGTGAACCCCATTTTAATCACACCTAAGGAAACCTTGAAGCAAGCTCACTTGTCGTTTCGACCTTGTCATTTAGTCCCTTTAGCAAGCCCCTCTTGATAACCAAAATTGAGACATAAGTCAAGCTTAGACATAACTCGATAGTCTAGTTAGGCAAGCTCACTTGTCGTTTCGACCTTTTCATTTAGTCCCTTTAGCAAGCCCCTCTTGATAACCAAAATTGAGACATAAGTCAAGCTTAGAGTGGTTAGGCAAACCTCTATCCAAATATTGTCCAAACTTAGTCCTCATTTTAAACTTAGACTTTGCATTGTCCACCTCTAGTCCTCATTTTGAACCTAGAATTTGCATTTATCATCTTAGTCCTTCATCAAAATTATCATCTTAGTCCTCATTTGACACTTTGGCTTTGACAATCTTGTCATCTTGCATCAATTAATTCCATAGAAAACATAAGTCATGCATTAGCATCCTTTATCAAAAATCCAAAAACATAGTCTTGCATTGTCATCCTTTATCCAAAAAATACAAAAAACACAGGCTAGTGTCATCCTTGCATTTAGTTGTCATTTTCATCACTCTCATTTGCGCAATTACCTTTTATGGTGGAAACTAGACTCCAAAGACAGAAAAGACAAATGGAAAACTTTGGACCAGATTCTTAGTCCGATGTCACCAATCCTACTTATGACCCAAATTGGACTTTTGAAGACCCATTTAGCAACACAACTACTCAATCTCTTACGACCATACCATCCTCATCAAAAAACGCTTTTGAATCACTCTTATGTAAGGATGAATATGGAAAACTACTTGAGGAAAACCTAGAGGAAGCATCACAAGATCCCGAGGTGACCTACTTCGTAGAACAAATGGTCTTATATGACAAAGACAAATATTTAGCCATACTTTTAAGTCAAGGAGCTAAATTACCTCATGGATTCGGCATTAATACTTTGAGACCGCCATCTCCTGACCCTAATTTCACCAATATGAATAACATGTCCAATAGTGGTCAACCCCTAAACAACACAAACAATACATTTTTTGATGCTACCCCACAAACTGTCACAATGACCATGAGTGTTACCTTCAACATTCCAAAAAATTTCAATTCAATCAACGTGACATCCATTGGAGGAACACAATCCACCACATTTCCTACACTATCCACAACATCATCACAATCAACTGGAGCCACCTTTGGGTCCTCAACAATGTGGGCAATTCATGCCAATCCTCTATTTACCTCTTTGGTAAATTTCTTGGGTACAACATCAAGCCATACAAATCCTCCATTGACGACTACATATAGTACCATGAGTGCATCCACATCATATCCTCTCATTGGTACCTCGGTAAATCCTTTGGGTGGAGGTAAACAACATCTCATTATTCAAGGACCACAACCAACTATTAACATGTCAACACAATTTAATACCAACCCCTCCCAAGGACAAAGCATGAATATCCCTTCGGGACAGTTCCAACAACCCCAACAAGGCAATAAAAACACATAACCTATGGCATCTATCGGACACCGAAATATTCTTGGTCACCATATTCCCCAAATATCAACCCAAATGGTTGAGGGACACATTCCGACATATTCATCCCATATTCATACCCATCATTATGTCCCCAATCCAAAATTTCAGTACCAACACACAAACCAAAACACATCATACATGCCACAACAACATATCCCTCAACAACGCACCAACATCCACTCCCAACAAATGGGGAACCATAGTGTACCAATCAATCCACCTTATGGTGCCACAAATGACCCTATATTTGATGCCTTCCAAGCTTAGCTCATGGGTCTAGAGAAGACTGTAAAAAACATGCAAATATCTAGCAAGAAATCAGAAGTGTCATATGATTTATCCATTATCCCTTTGACATAAAATTATACATGCCACCATTTCCTCTAGGATATGTGTCGCCTAATTTTACCAAATACAGAGGAAAGACAAACCCTATCGAACATGTACGAGAATTTGAGACCAACTGTATGGACGTTGCCTATGAACAAACATACTTGATGAGACTCTTTTCTAAAAGTCTTGCAAGTCCCGCCCTTGAATGGTTCTCCACTCAAAATGATATCCAAACATGGGATGAACTTAGCCGTAAATTTATAAAAAATTACGTGTACAACATTGACATGGACACCTCTATTACTAGCTTATGCAATCTCATGCAAGAGGACGTTGGGGAAACGTTCATCCCATTCTTCCAAAGATGGAGAAGTCTAGCTATTCATTGTCACATTGACATACTGGAAATGGAAAAGGTTGACATGTTCGTACAAACACTTCTAGGGCCCCTAAAATATGCAATGCAGGTGCATTGGTGCAAAAATTTCACGGACCTAGGTGAAAAAGGTGTCCAGATTGAGAAATCCCTTATTGCAAAGGGAGAACTAAAATACGGTCCTAAAACCACAAACGCAAATCCTCCAATTGACAAAAATAAGTATTGAGTAAAAAACAAACACATCACCAATGATGGTGTGGTGGATGCCAAAACCGTTAATGCAATAGGTCATGTCCTCACCATCAAAGGATTTCAAAATCAAGATACACTTGTGACCACACCCACACCAACTACCAATGCTATTCAAAATAATCCTGCTCAATGTAATCAAAGGCAGTCGCGTAAACTACGAAAATTTCAAAAATGCACATACACTCCCTTGGGTGAGCCTATGGAACTATCTTAAAGAAGCTTATCCAAAATGGGGTCATAACTTTGGAAGACCCTAGACCATATGACCTTGGTGAGTTCAAGCCATCATGGTGGGATGATAATTCATTTTGTGATTACCACCATGTCAAAGGGCACAAAAATCCTTCTTGTCATCAATTACAAAATCTTGCGCAAGACCTTATTGAAAACCAGACCATTGAGTTAGGAGGTCAACCATTTGCATCTAATGCGGATCATATGATCCATAACAACCCACTACAGGATCATGGTTCTGGTAATCCCTCCTCATCTATAATGAAGAATAACAATAATCAAGCCAATCACGTTTGTCCTGCCTACAATAACATTTGTCATGCCTATAATTATTCTGGTAGCCCCATCATTAACAATCTTCACACTGTTGATGAAGATAAGTGTGTCAATACTATTACCATTAAAAAGGCCCTAGAAAGAAATGTCACCCCGCGTAAAGTCAAGGTCACTATCCGAGGTCCCCCTGCTCGTCAGCCTAAAATTACCATACATGGTTCATTTGTTAAACCGTCAAACCCTAAACCAGAGTTCAACCTTATTGAGCAATTAAATAGAACACCCACTCAAATATCCATTCTTGAGTTTCTCCATATCTCACCCGCACATAAGCCATCTTGGATAAAGTCTTGTAAGAGTCTTCCATCCCAAACAACATTGATGTCAATAATTTTGAAACCATGGTCGGTTATTTGACTTCGCCTCACCACATTTCATTTTCGGACACTGACTATTCCTCACCTAAACCATGTCATAATGATGCCCTTCATATCGAGGTTTTTGTCCATAAGCATAAGGTTAGACGAGTCTTAGTAGATAGTTAGGCAGGATTGAATATCTGCTCTTTAAAATTGGTTAAAGCTCTTGGCTTCTCTGATGTATGTGTGGATGCTACCAAGATCATTGTCATCAAGGCATATGATGATGAAGAACACGCTTCTAAAGGCATCATTACAATTCCACTTCATGTGGGACTAGTTATTGTCAATACAACATGCTAGGTCTTGGATCGTGACATACATTACAATATCTTACTTGGTCGCCCATGGATTCATGCCCTAAAGGCCATTCCTTCCACATACCACCAATGCCAGAAATTCCATTTTCATGGTGCTAAAATTATTATCCTAGGAGATCCCGATCCATTCCAATACTGTACCAATCTGAGAGCCATGACTGAGCACCAAGTACCCATTAATTGGGAGGCCTCGACTTCCATCTCTTCCAAATATATTGATCCATCTACACTCACCAAATCATTCATATCCATTCCATCAATTTCTGCAACACCATCCTTCTCAGCCTCAATACCAAGTCATGACCTAAAGATCCAGGACCTTGGCTATGGAGAATTCAAACTAAATACAACTTATTGCATCACCACAATACCTAAGCTACCTAAAGTCTATGGTAGGCCGTGTTTTGCAGTTGAGCCTAAATTTTTTTTCAATGTTCCACCAAAAATAGTGTTCACCCTATGGGGAGATTTGGGTAATGAAGTCATTATCGACATAGCTAATTGGATCTACACAGACCTAGAAGGATTACCTCCACTACCAGTACATCTCTATGGAAAAGGCTATGACGTATGCAAGGCACTAGGTTTTGATGACACAAGTGGCCTTGGAAAAGCCAACAATGGAAGGCGAGCACCTGTTATTATTTATGCACAACCAAGATACATAGGGCTAGGGTTTGACCAACTCGAAACTGAAAATCAATGTACCTATGAACTTTCAAGTGAGGACATAATGGCTATAGAAAGTGTTGAGACACGTGAAGAATCCCTTACCAAAACTGACTCTAATGAATGGGAATGGGGATCTGAGAAAACCCTTAGCAACTATGATATTGATGAACTATTCCTGTCACCTAGCCAACCCCTCTTTGAAGAAAGATTCTGACAAGAATACAACATTGATCCTATTGACCATCATTCTACAGATAAGGAATGGGTAAGTATTCCTTAGGATCTAGAAGAACATAAATTATCATTGGCAACATTTGGATCATCCCGCCCCATTCCCGAGCCCAACCAAGAACCTAACATGTCTAAACCTACTGCGCATGCCTCTGAAATGCCAGCCACTAGTCATGATGCTGATAATTTTATCCCCTATTATGACTTTGAATTCGACTCATTTCAATCTAAATATGGTCCATCCATTGCATCTAACACAAAATTTGAAATTGATAACTTTGCCTTGACACTTGAGGCTTCAATTTGCACACTTTCCAAATCTTCCCCATCTTTTACCAACATTGATGATGGGATTTCCCTTGTTTACCTGCAACTGATTGACTGGGACCAACAAGGACCACCAGTGATGGATAGCTTTCAGAATGACGAGGTAATAACAGAATTCATGGGGCTTTGGGAAGGCATACCGTGGGGTGATCACAAAGCCGAATTCTCTATTGACCTAGATTGTGCAGCTTACTTTGAGGAGACTGTGCAATCCTCCAGTCGCAAAAGTATAAGGAATAAAGTAAAAAAAGAAATGTCTTTAGGTGAAAACCACAAGGCAGCTACTGACAACAAAATAGTAAAAACAAAGGACGTATGTAAAGGTGAAAACCTCCTTGAGACACCTAAGGATGGAGGATTGGACTTTCTTCCCGTCACACAGGAAAAATCAGCTATGCTTATCAAAGACACAATGGAAGTTAACATAGCTATGCTAGAGAATCCTAAAATGGTTCTCTTGGCCGCATCATTATCAGAGGAAGAGAAACTAGAATTTCAACAATTTTTCATAAACAGGAAAGTTAACTTCACATTTTCATATGCTGACATGCCAGGCCTTGATCCTAAATTGGTATTGCATCATATTCCTCTCATTCTAGGAATCAAGCCAGTCAAGCAAAAATTATAGAAAATGCATCCACAGATTGCACTACTTGTCAAGGCTGAATTAAAGAAGTTACTAGATGTTGGATTCATAAGATCAATAGACTATGTCGACTAGATATCCAACATTGTCCCTGTCACAAATCCAAATAGACAAATTCATATCTATTCGGATTTCAGAGATTTAAATAAGGCTTGTCCAAAAGATGATTTCTCGTTGCCGAACGTAGACATGATTGTTGATCTCACAACCAGGTACGAGATGTTGTCTCTCATGGATGGTTTCTCGGGTTATAACCAAATCCACATTGCAACTAAAGATAACACAAAACAACATTCACATGCCCATGGGGAACATACTGTTGGAGTGTCATGCCTTTTGGATTAAAGAATGTAGGCGCCACATACCAAAGAGCTATGACAACAATATTTCATGACATGATACATATCCTCATGGAGGATTATGTGGATGACCTTTTGGCCAAATCTTTGACATGGAAAGACCACCTCAGGGTCCTGGAATTTTTTTTTAGATGGCTAGAAGATTACAAGGTTCATTTGAACCCAAAAAAAATGTGTCTTGGGGGTCACTTCAGGCAAACTGTTGGGTTACATAGTTTCATGAAGAGGCATAGAAGTTGATCCTGCTAAAGTGAAAGAAATTCTAGGCATGCCACCACCAAAAGGAATCAATGAGTTAAGATCACTTTAGGGAAGACTATAGTCCATCTGATGCTTCATCGCATAGTTGGCAAACAAATGTCAACCATTTCAATATCTATTACACAAAAGTATTCCCTTTGTATGGACAAACAAATTCCACACAACTTTCAAAAAAATTAAATAATATCTATTGACACCACCAATCCTGATGCCACCCATTGAAGGAAAACCATTGATCTTCTATGTCTCTGCAACTAAAAATAGACTGGGGGAATTATTAGCACAAAATGACTATGAGGAAAAAGAAAGAGCCATATACTATATCAGTCGCACATTGATAGGATATGAATTGAACTATACAACCATTGAACATGCATGTCTAGAAGTTGTCTTTGCAGTACAAAAACTCAGAAATTATATGTTGAATCACCAAACACACCTGGTAGCTAAGATTGATCCATTAAAGTATCTTCTAAGTTGAGCAACATTAACAGGCCGTTTAGCAAAGTGGGTCATGATATTGAGTGAATATGACATACAATATGTTGAGTGCAAGGCAATAAAAGGGCAGGTAATAGCAGATGAACTTGCAGATGCACCCATCCAGGATACTCATCCACTGATCCCTAATTTTTTCAATGAGTCTATCTTTCACGTAGAACCTATATTACCTTGGAAACTATATTTTGATGGGTCCCAAACTGGTCATGGTTCTGGAGCTGGCATCTTGTTCATCATACCACAAGGGGATTCCATTCCTAAGGCATTCAGGATCACCTTCCCTTCTACTAATAACATTGCAAAATATGAAGCATTGGTCACAAGACTCAAAATTGCAATAAAATGGAAAATTCAGACATTACTAGTATTCAGGGATTCTCAATTAATTATCAACCAAGTGAATGATGATTATGACACGAAAGATGAAAATTTTCTCCCTTACAAGCGAATGGTGGATAACTTCATGACATATTTCAAAATTATTGATTTTGAACAAATCCCAAGAACACAGAATAAGGCAATTGATGCAATGGCTACTATTGGATCCTATTGGATCTCTCTTAGAAATCCCCAAAAATGTGTCACAATTTGAGTTCTTAGTGGAAAAATTGTTGATGCCTGCATATGACATCCTAGAGTCAGAAATGGTTTGCAAAATTGTTGGTCCCAGTTTGCCTTGGTACCAGGACATATATGATTATCTTAAGTCCCAAACCCTACCACCCAACCTTTCCAATAGCCAAAGAAAGTCCTCTATTTGAAAATCTGCTCGACACACCATCGTCAGTGACACCCTATACCGTTGTGGCTTTGATAACACCCTTCTTCATTGTCTTGACACTGATGAAGCCCAAAAAAATTTATGAGAAGTACATGAGGGTATATGCAGATCTCATTTGAGTGGTCCAACTTTAGCTAGGAAAGTCACTAGACTTGGATACTATTGGCCGACACTAGAAAAATATGCTCTTTAATTTGTCAGAACATGTCAGAAATTCCAAATGCACAGTGACCTAATCCATGCACCTATACAGGAGCTGGGACCAATCACTTCTCCATGGCCCTTCGCACAATGGGGCCTCGACCTTGTGGGAAAGATCCATCCATCCTCCTCTAACGACCATAAATTCATAATCACCACCACTGAGTACTTTACTAAGTGGATTGAAGCCATCCCCCTCACTTACATCATCGAAAAGAAAATATCAAATTTTATCCTTAATTACATCATTTTCTGGTATGGTGCTTTGTATTCTATCATCACAGATAACAGGAGTCCATTCAAAAATTAGGACGTTCGTGAACTCTGTGAGCGATTCCACATCCAACATCACTTCTGCACCCAATATTATCCACAAGGTAATGGTCAAGCTAAGGTGTCAAATAAAATAATTCTTTGCATTCTTAAGAAGACCGTCAATGACGCTAATCGAGATTGGCATTTACAACTTAATCCTGCCTTATGGGCCTACCATACCAACATTCATACACCCACTGGAGCCACTCCATTTTCCCTTGTCTACGGATTTGAGGCCATATTGCCCATCGAGGTTGAAATTCCTTCTCTCCGAGTCTCCTTGAAGGGAATGATCAATGATGAAGAGTGCAAACAGTCTCGCCTACATGAGTTAGAAATGTTACAAGAAAGACGACAAAATGCCTTGAATCACTTGCAGGCATATCAAAATCATCTTTTTTGGAGCTATAACAAAAGAGTGATGGTGAGAAAATTTGAAATTGGTGAATTGGTCCTCATGCAGAACCCAATAAATCAGGCTGACCATGAAAAACCTGGAAATTTTGAAGCTAATTGGCTCAGTCCTTATATTAATACTGCAACATTCAGTTTTGGAGCTTATCAGTTACCCACACCTAATGGAGAACAGTTGAAATAACCCATCAACAGCCTACATCTGTGAAATTTTTACACATAGCATTAGAGAGCTAGGCTAAAAACCTAAAAAAACAAAAAAAATGAAAAATAAAGAAAAATCGTCCCTTGATGAAAACCTGGCAAACAGGCGTCTTGGTGACACCAAAAATAAATTAAAAAATGACAAAATTAGTAAAAAGATAAATTCATCCAATAGTGAAAACCTAGCAAACAGGGACTTTGGATAAGTACCATGGTGAAAACTTGGCAAACAGGCACTTTGGATAAGTACCATGGTGAAAACCTGGTAAACATGCACCATGTGTAGTCAATCATTACTTCGCCATCTACTGTTACTCTAATTGACCCTTATCCACTTTCCATAATCACAACGACCTGACACATTCACGACATTCGTCCTAAGTCCTGTCAATTTCGGCCATGGTTAGCATTTGGCTGACATCACCCCTTGCATATCCTTGCCTTTTGTCCCACATCTGCCCATGTCCATATTACTCAACCTATCTGGGGGGGAAGACCTTTTATCATGTAACTGTAGTGGGTGTCGCACATGATCCCACATCCTTAAAAAGTTCTGAAAAAAGTCCTAAAAATTTAAAAAAGTCCTGAAAAAAGACCTAAACAATTGAAAATGTGCTACGAAAACACATAAACATCCAAATCAATGTCAAAATCCCAAAAAAAAAGTCAAAGTCAATATTTGTCTTGTCAATCAATATTTTGTCCATGTCTGAACTATGTTGTCTCTATGCATTTGCTACATAGGAAAGATTCATCTTTGAATCCCCGAGACATTAGGTCAGTCCTTCTAGGTTTGTCAAATAAAATCATGATTCAAACTTATGTTCTTTGGACAAGGTCATTGGTCATGTTGAACTACGAGGTCTTTGAGTGCATGATGTAGGCAAGGCCATCTGTCGATGAGCCCCCGAGGCTGCACTAGGTCAGTCCATTAAGGTTCATGGCTTTACACTGGCACACACATCAAAATTCTTCAAGTAAGGACAAGCCATTTCCTAACATGGAAAACTCCTAAAAATGAGTTATGACAATCACTCATTCAACATGACAATCACACCAACACATCCACATCGACATGTAGTCACCACAAATCAACTTTAGTCAAACTTACTCAAAAAAAAGTCAAATTGTCACAACCGATCAAACTATCCATTATTGGTTATCTTTCAGATGTGTCCTTCTGAAGAATAGCCTCTGTTATTTATGCTTTAGGATGTGTCCTTCCTAAGCATTGTCCTCGTCATCTGGCATTTTGATGGATTCTCCTAACTCCGCGAATTGATCTCCTAGATATCAACATCATTTAGGATGTGTCCTTCTTGAATTTGATATCGTTCGACATTTGGCATCATCAAACAAAACACTTGGCATTCAGAAACACTTGACAAACACTTGGCCCTTGTCTTTGGCCTTTTTATTATGTTACTAGTTTTTCAGCAAGGTCCTGACAACAAGATTTAGAAAAACAACAACGTCTCATGATGTTTGTCTTGTCTTTTGACACTCATGTTACTAGTTTCTTAGCGAGATTCTGACAATAGGATTTAGAAAAACAACAATGTCTCATGATGTTTTTCTTGTCTTTTTCATCATGTTACTAGTTTTTCAGCGAGATCCCGACAACGAGATTTAGAAAAACAACGACGTATCATGATAATTTCTTTTTCATCATGTTACTAGTTTTTCAGCGAGATCCCGATAATGAGATTTAGAAAAACAATGATGTATCATGATAAACTATTTTTCATCATGTTACTAGTTTTTCAGTGAGATCCCAACAAACAGGATTTAGAAAAACAATGACGTATCATGACAATGGCTTTATTTTTGTTCTTTTGTCAAACATGTTGCTAGTTTCTCGAGGATGTCCTAGAAATAGGATTTAGAGAAGCAATGCCATTTCATGGCTTGTCCTTATTTCATGTCTATTGTTCTTTGGCTTTTCCATCATGTTACTAAATTTTCAACAAGATCCTGACAACAGGATTTAGAAAAACAACGACGTCTCATGATGATGGTTTTATTTTTGAGCTTTTGGCAATCATGTTGCTAGTTTCTCGAGGATGTCCTAGAAACAGGATTTAGAGAAGCAACGACATTTCATGATTTTTCCTTCTTGTCTTTTTCTGCTTGCGGTTGGTTATGACAAAAAGACTAGGGCAATTGCACTCTTAGTATGAGTCATGATCATCCTTGTCTGTGATTGCTTGTCTTATGTGAAGGTACAACCTTGCACATCTTGATTTATGTCATATCATGGTGTTTGTTGGCCATCACAATAATCTACCCAATGATGATTAAGAGCAATAAGTATTAAAGTCCTATGGTAATGTGTTTAAGTATTTGGTCTAGGAACTAACATGCATCTCCTTCTGTCTTGTCATCTTCTTTCGCTCATCTCATATAGGCATTGCATCCACATCATCATCCATATCTTTTACACTAACATTTCTTTGTCTCTTCATATTCTAGTCTTCTCATCAATTTCGAGAGCACACCCATGTTCTTGGAACCTGTCTATCCTCTCAAGGGGGCATACTGCTACCCTCCTCGTCATTCTTCCTCATCTTATTTTACACTAGGTCATATTTTTGACTTATTTTCTTTGCCACAATGCGACAAGCTACATTATGACAAAGATGGGCAAATGTAGACACATAAAAATGACCTAGGCCTATAAGTTCTATTTTACCACTTTCGTCCTAGCATAATTATGACCTTTAATTATGTCTTTGATCCACATTTGACTATTAATTAAGTAATTCATTATTATTCAATTAATTCATGTTTATTGTATTCTTCATGATTATTAAATAAATAAATTATATTTATTTATTCAGTATGTCATTAATTGTCTATTGTCTTCTTACAATTAAATAAATTTATTAATTTATTTAATTACCTTTATTTATTTATTCTTCCTAATTATTAAATAATTGAATTTCATTTGTTTATTTAATATGTCACTAATTCTCATAATTAAATGAATTTAGTAATTTATTTAATTATCAGTCATAATCCTCTAAATTAAATAATTATCTTTAATTATTTAATTACCTAATTTCATATTTCTCTCATTTTAAATAAATGAAATTATTTTAAATGATTTTGTTTTATTTTGTTTTATTAACTGTCTCTCCATTTTAGTAAATAATCTGAAAAAGATTATTTATTCTCACATAAAATCATTATTTTGAATTAATTTAATTCAAAATGGTAATATTCTTCCAAAACTCAAGTAATTGAGCAAATTCTTGATTTTCCAGAATTCTACTTTTCAGTTCATCTCTTATCTTCTTGATTTTTGAAAATCTTTATCTTTTTGACTAATTATCACATTTATTCTCGACTGCCGATTTGATTTTATCAAATGAAATCTTGGCCACTCATCTAACAATCTTGCCCTAACCCTAATTAGGGATTGTCACATGAAATATCATCCACTGATTTTAGGCTTTGTTAGCTTTTAATCTCGTATGTCCATCTAAAGTTGCATTGTTTATAAAATGTCAATTTTGCTCACAATTAGGGCACCACTTCATTATTATTGCACCACTTTACTACTTTATTATTAACACCACTTCATATTTAGAATCACTTTCATTATGTTTAGAATTTACTTTACATTTTAGGCATATTCATTTATCATAATCTGTTATCATTCAAATCCTTCAAAACTTGCATAGGACAATGGCAAAGTCAATTTGCTCACATAGATCTGAGGGAAACAATCATACGCTGCAAGCTAGGAGGTGTTATGGAGTTGAATCATGGAAGATTCGATGGATATCAGGTATAATCATTCTTGTTTTATGCTTTCTTTGTACTTCATAATTTTCTTTGGGTATTTATTTAATCTAATCATGCTAAATCCAGAACCTGAAAAATTCCCATTGATACAATTAAATGTTTTAAAAAAAAAATTCGGTTGTTTAGCGTTAGTGTCATGTTGGTCCCTGGGTTCCACGATGGGGCATTACACAATGAGGAATATCAGTTGTCCAAACTTAATTTGAGCTAGAACTTCTAGATGAGAGACATTTGAGTGCATTAAACCATCTCTAGGTTTATCAGAATTGGCTCAAGCAAAGCTACAAGAAGAAGATAAAGAAGATAATCTTTCAAGTTGGGGAATTGGCACTGAAATAAAATCAAAAGATCCAGCTAAATCAGGATGGGAAGGGTAAGTTTAAACCGAACTGGTTAGGTCCTTTTATCATAACACTAATCTATGGCTTTGGAGAATATTAGTTGGCTACTCCTGAAGGAGAATCTTTAGCCGAACCTCTAAACAGTAACCATCTCAAAAATAATTACACTTGAGCACATCAGAATATACCAAGAAAAAAATCTAAAAAACTGAAAAAACCAAAAATTAAGAAAACAATAAAGAGAAATAAAACGTCCTTTAAGTGAAAACCTGATGCAGGAGCATCCATGATAAGTGACAATCTTGTATCAACAAAAATAGGTAATTTTTTCATTTAGTATTTTTGGATTTTTGAAATAAATTATTTTTGGCTTGGGTTACATGATAAGGGGTGAAAAATTATTTATCTAAAATATTTTAACCTATAAATTAAATTATCTTTACACATTGTCAAGTTGGCTAGTGGGGTGTAAAGCAAAAAAGGTAGAATAAAGCATTTAAATTGCAAATAATTAAAAACTCAATACAGGGAATGGGAAATGGGATATTGGAATTTTTAAAGCACAAAATCATGGCCCTAAAAATTAGGGACAAAGAGTGGATAATTAAAACTATAATCCCTATCTTTGACCAAGTTTCTTGGAAGGGATATTATGGTGCTTTTATTTCTTTTTGGAGGTTTGATTATCTAGCCAAATAAGCTAGCATACTTGGGAAGAGAATTTGAAATAGAGGAAAGAATATTTCTAGGTAATTTTTGAGAAGATAGAAAGGAGGTGTAGCTTTTCTATAGTCATGTATGTGGATGTTATTTGTAGGTTTGTATTGATAAAAACTAGTCCATGAAGATTATAGAATGACTCGTTTGAAGTTGCAAGTGTTGCAGGTGGTTTAGAAGAGTTGGGAGATGGTTATGTTTGTAAAAGCTCACATGTTTGAGAATATCTTGTCTAAGATTTATTTTTAGTTGCATATTTGATGCCTATAGGGAGAAAATTTTATATTTCTTTATCCATCAGATACTACTTGTAATAAGATATGATGAATAAAGCATTTCATTGGTTCCATGAGCAAACAAGTTTTTGAAGTTTATTGCAATATTTTATTTTTTGTATAAGTTGTGTTGTGAGATTTTTAGAGAGGAATTTGTGAGTGTGTACTCCTCTTTACATTAAAACAACCTTGTGGCACTTCTAGGACAAGTACCATAGTGAAACTTGGTAAACAAACGCTATTTTTGAATAAGTCATGCATTTCTAGATCTATTAGCACTATCTATTGCATCCACCCCATTCATCCCATAATAAAATGTGTATTCAACCATGGCTCAATAAATGATCAAGTGTTGAACCTTGTTGAACCATCTTTATCCATTTACCCTAATAAACGTAATCTTTTTTTGAACTGGGGGCAACTTCTTGAAATTGGTAGCGGATTGGGTCTTTATTCATCCCATCACTATAAAAAATATCAAAATAAAAAACATCCAAAAAAAAGTTCAAAACATCAAAAATTACCAAAAATAGTGTAGGTCATCCTCAAACAAGCCACTTTGAGTCAAAATAGGTGAACTACAAGCCTCTACTTGTATAACATAGGAAAGGCCATCATTGATGAGCCCTCAAGGCCCTAGGTTAATCCCCCAAAACAAAAACATTTAAATATCTTTATCAAAATCTAAAAATATCAATAAAAAGTGAGAAACACTCCAAAAGTAGTGTCACTCAATACAACCGAACTATGATGTCTCTATGTTTGTCACGTAGGCAAGGCTAATATTTGATTAGCCCCCGAGGCACTAGGTTAGTCCCTTTAGGTCCCTCTAATTTTCTCTAAATCTTTCGAAAATAACAAATATAACATCAAATAATCAGAAAAAATCAAAAAAGTCATGTCTCCATTGTCACATATCCACAATAAACTTTCCATTCATAATAAACAAACATCACCTTCAACCTTTGACAAAAGCAACCGACAAGCAAAACAAACATCAAATCGAAACTTTTAAAGTAAAGATGAAAATGATTGGATCATCACTAGACTAATACAATGCTTAAGTATGAACTATCCTACCTTTTGAAAATCATTATCAACAATCCTAACATGAGTCTTAATGGATAAAATGTTCCTACGATAGACATCATCAATGGGTTACATCATGAAACATCAAAACAACTATAAAAAGTGATATTGCAACATTGTTTATCTTTTTATGCTTTTATGATTTGGATTTCCCTTATTGTCACATTCCCAGGATCTCTCAAAGATGTCCATAAGGATTTAGAGAGGAAGGAATGGGGCATCAATCATCGATATCTATTTGTTCAGTTTGTTAGATATTTTTGTGATACTACCACAACGAATACTGGCTTTGTTTTGTATGTGTAAGTTATTTTAGGCCAACTCACGTAGCAGATACATGTTAGGTACTCCATACCTCTCTGTGTAACTGGTCTAAAATGTTTTGAAACTTCTCACCCATACACTCTAATAGGGTTTCCTATGTCCGGTATTACCAAAAAATACTCTTTTTTTGCAGAGTTGAAGTTCACACAATGGATTACAATGACACCTTGATCATTAATACCTTGGTGCATTGCATTTTTTTGCTACATCAATAAGGATTACTAAAAATATGAAGTCTCTATGAAAGAAAAAGAAAAATCATCAATGGCTAACATCAATTTTCTTCTAAAAATCCTACTAAAATTTTCTTCTAGGTAACATTTCTTTTGTCATTCCTTGCACATAAACACATTACATCATCTTGTCAAAAAATTTGGCTCATTATCTAAAATTTTCACCAAAATTCTTAAGGGGCACCATGCTATCCCACCGTCACCGGGGCATATCAGGGCACTCCTGAGTAGGAATTTTTGAATTTTCTTTGACACAATGCTCAAAATTGCATTGTATTAAAGAAGGGAAAAATGTAGATACCCTAAATTTGTCATGACTAGCGAACAACACTATTTAACTAACTTTCACCCTTCTTCCCTAAATGATTAAATAATACATTATTATTTAATTATTACCAAATTTTATATTTGTCTATTAATTAACATTATTTAATTAATTTGTCCTCAATCGTCATTTTTGACTAATTAAATAAATCTCATTTATTTAATAAATATCCTAATTTAATCTTATCTATCCCGATTAATTAAATAAACACAAATTATTTAATTATGTGACTAATATACCTTATTCATCTAAATTAATTAAATAGTTATCATTAATTATTTAATTAAGCTACTTTCCCTCCTTCAAATTTGAATAATTAAATCAATTATTTAATTTCTCCAAAATAACTCAACATGGTCAAATAAATAAATAAACTTTATTTATTAAAGTCAAATGCAACTTGTATGTTCATCTCCAAGATTAATTAATTATTCAATTAATTAATTATCCTCCCCCATTTTTGATTGATTAAATCATGACCACTAATTTCTCACTCTAATTGGCTATCTAACCCATCTATTTCCTAACTCAACCTAACTTTCTCAATCCCACTAAACACTCAACCTAACTTTCTCAATCCCACTAAACACTCAACTTGACATTCTCAATCCCACTGATTGTCCAATTAAAATCCTTAATTGGATCAATCATGGGAGCTAATTTACCAATCTATTTCCTCTCAATGGTTCTCAACCATTGATCATTATCTTTCACTATCGAATCCTGGTCATTCATCTAAAATATGAAAATCTATAAAAACAACCTTCTTCCTTCTCCAAAATGATCAGAGAATCTAAAGATTTTTGGAGAGGTTATGTCAAAATAATCATTGAAGCATATTTAGCACACTTACATCTTTGATCACCATTAACATACCTTTTGAATCTTTTGCAACAACAATGGAGGCTTCATATTGATCCAACGCAATCCAACATCAATATGAATTACACTCCAACATGGGATGGCAACATTGTATTTCATGAATTCAATTTATGTTCTCTTTATCATTGCATTTCTTGATGGATTTCATTGTTTTATAACTTCAGGTCATGATTAGGTTGGGAATTGTCTTTTCTTTGATATCTTTTGTTTGATTTCATTGTTATTTTCCTTATGCATATTTTCCCCCCTTACACAACCTTCCAAATCATTTACAAGATTGGGTGATCAATCTCACTAGCCCTAGGTTTGACAATAGAGCAACTTTAGAAGAAGGCACAAAAAAAAAAAAGATATGTCATAAATTCCCAATGATAACGCATGGGGACATGCTCTAAACATCCCTCTAGACTCTTAAGGGCATGGGCAAGAACTTATGCTTACAATTTTTTCCCATACGAGGCCCCTAAACAAAGAGGAATGTTCTTGTTATAAGAGATAGATGTTTTAACTAGGTTTTGAAGGTTTAGTTGTCAAAAAATGGTTGTCATGGAAAGGGAATGAGGTAAAAATATTATCCAAATATGGATTTATGCTAGGAAAACTATTGGGTAACTGAGGTAGGAAGCATTAACATTCTATTTTTTGTATGGGGAACAAGGATCCTCAAGCACAAGACTATGTCACCCCAATAGAAACGTCTAAATTTTAGACTTACAAATCTACAAACTAGGCCACCCCACTACTAACCAATCCAATCCATTGAACTACTAGGCCACTCAAATAGATGGAAAATTTTTGGGCAAGATGGATAGGTTTTGGGTGAAACAAAGCCACCCAAGTATAGTATTGGGCCACCCAAACATGAAAACAACACTCCTAAGTACATTTTAAGCCCAAAATAAAATGTTGCTAAGTTCTTTTTACCATTACATGAAACATTGCATGCAGACCAGATTTCATGTATTCTTGACTCTGACTCTGAGGCACATAACAAGATACTATAATGGTACCAATTAAAAGGAATATACAATCCATCCCAAGAGGGAGGTCCAATAATATAATATAATTACAAGAGGACTCAAATTTCCTAGAATATCAATTACATCATTGAATCAAATAAAAAAAAAACCTAAAATACTTTTACCACATGAAGTCATCTTCGACTCCACCATAATCTTCTAATCCCCATTGATGGTTTTCATGCCACCCAACCTCATGAAATAAAAAGATCAACTCCCTTCGTGCTAGGAGATATTCACATGGGCCACAATAACAACACTCACATAAAACACATTGGGAGATTAATTACACATGCTATACACAAAGTATACACTCAAAATACACATCATATAAAAAAATCATCTAAAACCACAAGATGGATCAAATACAATGCCTCATTTGGTACAACCAAAAATGGCATAACACAACTCCACATTGGGAAAACTCACCAATGTAACATCACAAATTTTCATTGAGAAAATTCACCAATGCCACTATTAGAATATATATGCCTCGTGGCTTAAATAGTATTTAACAAGGTATTCTCAAAGTTTAGTAACTTTTGGTCTTGTCCCAAGACCTTCAAAAATGGTTGAAAATGTTTTTGATTAAGTAAGTAGGGATTTTGGAAATATTTTTTATTAGTAACTTTTGGTGTTGTCCTAAGACCTTCAAAAATGGTTGAAAATGTTACAAAGGGGAAAAAATTTAAAATAATATGCCTTTTTCATATGTAAAAGCTTCAAGTAATGTATTTTTTTTAAAAGGAATTTTAGCTTGTTAAATCTTAGAATTTTTGAAGTCCATGTGCATAAGTTAGGGATTTTGTCTTTGATGAGAGTTTGAGTTAAAAATGGATAGCTCCACTTTAGGGTTTTTGGTTGCCGTAGGTCTCTTTTGCATAATGTTTATAGGCCTTCACAATGTGGCTAGATTATCATCAAGATTCAAGAGAAGTTACAATGAAACTTATGCTTTCTTTTACACTATTATTTTCATTTTCAATGATGAAGAATGCATATTATGTTGTTCTCACCATTATTTTTAGCTTCAACACCATAAACACCTTGTTGTAGAGAAGATTGGACATGGAAGTGTATTTAATTTTAAGGAGTTAAAAATGGTTGGAGGGTCTCTAAAGTTTTTCATCTTCCATCCATGCATAAACATGTGAGAATATGTACATGATGTACTATCCTCAAAGGAAGGAAGGTTTTGAGTGTCAAGGATTGGGTATGCAATGCTTTAATAACAATCTTCCCATTGTAAATACTAAGGTTTTATAATCTAGTCATTCAAGCTTGTAAGATCACTACCACATCAAATTATTTTAGTAACTACAAGAGCAATAAGTTTGTTATATTATGTGAATCATATTTAGGTTTTTCTAAAACAAACCCCATATATCCACTACTTTTTTTTTCTTCTCTATAAGTATCAATATGGGAGGATGTATTGTTAGGGTCTTTTGTTCATTACCATTTGTTGATAGTCACGAGGCAAGTTTTGTGGTTCATTTTATGATAGTATTAAGGGAGAATAGTTAGTAAGAGAACAAGTTTGAAGTTTAAGTGCATGATAGGTCCATTGGAACAAGCATAAGATGCACAAAGTAGACAAACCTATGAAGAGTTGACAATAGAGAAATTTTAACTGGAAAAGATAAGTCTATGATAGATTTAAATCATTGAGTGGCAGTAATGATAGTATGGTGATGGTTCCACAACATGAAATGTACTAGAGAGAAAAGATAGAAGACATTTAAACAATAAGATGCTATGAAAGTCAAGACAAAGATTCTATGAAGGGGAATCCATGTCTATATTGAGTAATATTTTGTAGGATAGTACATAAGGAGGCTAGACTAGATGGAATTCAAGTTCATTATGAGATATTATAAGTGGAGCAACAACAAAAATAGTTCCATCAATCGCCTTATACCACCAATCCACCTAACAACAGAGGATCCCAACAATCCAATATGCAAGGTGATCCATTCAACCTAAATCTTCCCCATAAACGAGTATCCCTTGAGGAAGGTATCGTGTCACAACCCAAAATCACTCCTAGCCTAGAGATTTTTAGTGATCCTCTCAATATGAAAATGATATACTATCTCATTAGTGAATGGTTTGAGGCCATTCTTGCTACACTACTCATGCAAGGAACTAAGCCCCCACCTCAACTCCTTAGGCACCATAGGCTCAATAGACTTCTCAAGCTCCACAAACTCCTCCCATTCCATCACCTCCTCAGGCTCCATAGCCTCCTCCCATTCTATCACCTCATCAAGCTCCTTAGGCACCTTCTAACAACCCTTTGTATCTACCTGATTTTGGAAATGATGTGACAATTCAAATCCCTCGTTCTCCTCTTCGGATCCCTACCATGTGATCTAGATTGGGCCTTAGTCCTATTGAAGGACCTACTCCTATACCACCCACAAAATTTTATAATCCCACTCATCAAGACATTCAAAATCTATCGTCACAAAGATTTATTCATCATCCACATACAGGGAATATGATGGCTCCTAGGCCTAATGCTTCTATATCAATATCCTCTGAGGTTCTTGTGCAGACTCAATCCATATATCACACCACTTATGCTAGCTCACCATCTTCATCTCAAGTTCCACCTCTTTTAAATCAACCTCCATAATCATATCCTAATCAACCACCCCAATCATATCCTTATCATCCTCCACAATTCAATCATAATCACTCCATCTCATCCCATCCTAATAAACCACCTCAGTCACACCTAATCATCCTTCACAATCTAATCCCAATCACTCCACTTCATCTTCCTATTCATCCACCATAGTCATATCCTAATCCACCACCAAATTATTTCTCTCCATGATACCATCAATATCCTACATCGAAACCTTTTCTTGAGCCCCCTATCCAACAAGATCCATACTATCAATAACCTCCTATGACTCCATGCCAACAATACACTTCATGGAAGTATGCATATAAATCATATTCACAAAAACAATCTCCACAACAACAATAAATCAATCCAAAAAAACCTCAAACCAATCCACTCCAATATTCATATCCACAACAACCACCTCACAACTCACAACATGTCTCATATAACTATCAAATTAATGCATCACAACCCCCTATGCAATCCTATATTGGTGTGCAACAATATTCCTCAAAATATCAACCACAACTGTCATCGTATTCTCAACACCTTTGACACCAACAAACATACCCCAACCAATTCCAACAATCCACCAATAAACTTCAACCATCACAAAAACCACCATACATCCAACAATAATCATCATACCCCAATCCATAACTAGATCAATCTGTTCCTCTTCCACCTCCATATAATCCATATGTACCTCCACCTCAATCCAATCTGGTAGCTCCCTCATCATCCACACCATTGAACAAAGAGTGGGAAGATATGAAAACTACTCTTAAGGACTTGCAAGTAGGAACCTCCACAAAGAAGTCCTTTACACTCGAGGAGATATGCCTGTATCCATTTGATGCTTCAATTTCCACAAGACCTTTCCCGAAACATTTCAAAATTCCTAATTTTGAGAAGTACAAATGGAAAGGTGACCCACATGATCATCTTCAAGAATTTTACATGCATTGTCAAGAGGTAGTTTAGAATGACAACTATCTCCTTTGTTTGTTCCCTATAAGTTTAGGTGGAAAAGCTTTGGAGTGGTTCTTACACCTTCCCCATGAATCTATCTCTATATTTTTTGATCTATCAGAGAAATTTGCGTCATATTTCTCCTATAACCTTGAATGCAAAGTCAATACAATGGACCTATGTGCAAAGAAGCAATGTATTAGGGATACTTTTGCCAATTATTTGCAAAGGTGGCAAGCTCAAGCTAGTCATCTTTCATATGACCTCCCTGAGAAACAATTGGTTAATATCTTTGTTGAGAATCTCCACACCGAGATGGCTTATCAATTGTGCCTTCATTTTTCATCCACCTTTGCTACCGTCATTGACAAGGGTGTCACTTTTTAAAAGGCACTTATAGCTAAGGGATTGGTCAAAATCTACAAGGAAAACAATGATAAACCATCTAATGAAAAATCTTACTATTGGTAAAAAACAAGAACATTGTAATGTTGGAGTAACCGACACAAGCACATTCAAGTGGCTAACACCTCCCAAGGTCATCAAAATACACCCACTTCTATCACTACCAATGCCATATCTGTTCCTCGAGGAATTTCATGACTTACCAACCAAGGTAATGCTAAATGTAATTTAACTCCCTTGGGAGAACCTCTCAATTCAATATTTTATAGGTTAGTCCAAGCTAATGAAGTTACCTATCCAGTCACTCAACCATTTGATGATACCAATCCTAGGCCTAATTTGTATAAGGACCATGAGACTTGTGACTATCATATGATAAAAGGTCATTCCACAAATAAATGTATGAAGCTTAAGAATTATCTCCAAGATCTTATTGATAGAGGGGATATCACCATTGAGGGTAACCAATATACCTCTTCTAATGCTTAGTTACAAATATATAAAAATTCCTTCCCTAAGCATAATCATGGATCTAGTTCATCTAATGCTTATGCTGGTCCAATTAATAACCAAAAAAATCAGACCAATCATGTTGACTACACTAAAGTTCCTTTTAATTATGATAATATGGTTGGTTACATCAAACAAGTTGATCCACAAGTGTCTATTAACTAGGTAAAGGCTAAATAACCTCAATGTGTAGTTATCACTTACCACGGTCACATATTAGTTCCTAGTCCATCAAAATCATCCCAAAAACTACCTGTAAATCAGAAATACAATATCCTAGATCATCTTGGTAAAATTCTCACTCAAATCTCTATTTTAGACTTATTGAAATCCTTATCCATACACCAATAGATCCTTACCAAATGTTTATAGGAGGCTCGTGTCCCTAATGACATAGATCAGACTCAATTCCAATCTCTCATGGGACACATATTAGTTGGGATTTAGCCAAAATGATATGCCTCCCATTGACCCCACTCATAATTGTTCCCTCCATATTGAAGTCTGTATTTCCAAGTATAAGGTGAAGTGGGTATTGCTAGCTAATAGTCCATTAATTAAATAGGTGGGGTATAATCAAGATGATTTGGATAATTAGGTAATTGCAATCAAGGACTATATATAATGCAAAAAGAGATTTAGAATACACCATTTTCCTCCCTATTCAGGTTGATCTAGCTATGTAATACACATGTCATGTACTTTATCTTGACCTTCCATATAAAATCCTCCTTGGTCACCCATGGATTCATGCCATGTAGGTCATTCCATCCATGTATCACTGGTTCCTTAAATTCCTGCATAATGGAATCAAGGTTACCATTCACATTGATCCACATCATTTTTAGTATTTTCATGATCTTGAGGCTTCCTTCCCCCATTCTCTAAATTGTCCTTGAGTTGAAGTGGTTCCTTCCAAAACAACTTCATCCTATTCCTATGTGAATCCCAACACACTCCTTTCATCTTCCACTCCATCTTCCACCCTTGATTACACTATCGAAAAGGTCAAGATCATTAACAAATGTTGTGGAGAATATAAGATGATAACTGCACTTAATGTGGGCACCATTCTCACATCTCCACACACATATGGATGACCATCCTCATCCCAGAAATCACAAGGAAAAACAATCAAGATCATGGGATCTACAACCTTTCAATATTTGGGAACTTTGGCATAAGAAAATTGAAGAGGACATTAGTCAGTGAGTGTACCATGAGGATCCTGAAAGATCTCCCAATCTCTTGGAATATTTTCAAGAAGCATATCCTACCGCACATAAAATGAAATAAAAGGTTAATTATCAAGGAAGAGGATTGAGTGAAAATGAGAAAGGTATCCCCCAACCTATTGATTTACCTACTATTCCAAAACATTGAGGTCTCAAATATGATGCAAAGCAAAAGAAACCCACAACATTACCTAGTATGTCAAAAAATGTCAATACAAAATACGTTACCATTGTGAACATCCCTAAAGAGGTCATTAAAATTTCATGATGATTTGGATGTCTCCTCCCTCTTCTCTACCTCCATATTTACCATTGACCTCCCACTTTGCCATCCCAAACTAATTGATTGGTACCAATGAGGATCCATACCCATTGACGTGTTTCCTAATGACAAGGCATATATACATTTCATGGGTTTAGAGGAGGAATATCAATTAGGATTTTTCTTTGAGCTTAATCAACATGCTTATTTTAGGGAAGATGAACTCCTGAATTGAAAAATTAGAGAACATGAAAATATTCAAAGGTCTTATAGCGAAAATCTCTCTGAGGCACTTTTAGATTGGTCAAAAGTAAGAACAAAGGGTGCATCCTCTAATGAAAACCTCTCTAAAGAATTAGAGTATGGGGAGGTTTGTATTCCCCTTATGGGTACTCATCTATCAAAAATATCCTCTCTCTTAATTAAGGAAACCAAAGAGATCATTTTAAGCATTGAAGTAGAACTGAAGATCACACATGTAGCCAAATCTTTGTTAGAGAATTAATATCAGGTATTTTCCAGCATCCTTTAGAATGGTTTAATCAACTTCCCATGGTCCTATTCCAATATGCCAAGACTTGATTTTTCACTAGTGGTTCATCATTTGAATGTGCATCCTGATGCCAAGCCCTTCAAAAAAAAGATTTGTAAGATGCATCTATAGGTAGCTTTCTTGTCAAAGTAGAGCTTGAGAAATTATTGGCAAATGGTTTTATCCAACCTATTGATTATTTCAATTGGATATCCGATATAGTTCCTATTTCTAAGCCCACTGGGGGCATCTAAATTTGTACTGACTTCAAGGATTTGAATAAATATTGTACAAAAGATGAATTATCGCTCCCTAATATTGACATTCTTGTTGATCTCACAATGGGCCATGCCATGTCTCTAATGGATGGTTTTCTAGGTATAATAAAAATTGTATAGCAGTTGAGGACCAACATAAGATAACTTTCACTAATACTTGGGGTATGTTTTATTATTACGTCATGCCATTTGGTCTAAATAATGCAAGTGCTACATATCAGCATGCCATGATAGTAATATTTCATGACCTCATTCACATAATCATGGAAGACTACATGGATGATTTGTTAGGAAAATCTAAACTTGAGAAGAGCATCCTAAAATTTCGGAATAAATATTCAACTAATTGGAACAATATCAATTGTGTCTTAATCCTAAGAATGTTTCTTTGGCATCACCTTAGGAAAAATATTAGGATTCATTATATCTAGGAGAGGCATCGAGGAATATCCCTTTAGATTGAAAGATATTCTAGATATGCCTCCTCCCAAGACACTAAAATAGTTGTGAAGCCTACAAGGTAAGCTCCAATCCATTTCACATTCCATTTCTGAACTTGTAGACAAGTGTTAGTCATTCACTCACCTACTTCATAAGGATACAACTTTTAAATGGGATGCTACGTCTCATTAGGGGTTTGAGTAAATCAAGGAATATCTTGCTAATCCACCCATTAGCAGGTAAATCATTGTTGCTATATATTTCTGCTACTTCAATTGCATTGGGGGCACTTCTAGCACAACATGATGACAATGGAAAAGAGAGAGACACATATTATATTAGTCGCACTTTTGTTGGGTATGAGATCAATTATACCCCCATGGAAAAGGAATGTATAGCAGTGGTTTCTAGCTCTCAAAAACTTTGACACTACATGCTCAGTCACTCCATCAAGCTCATTTATAAATTTGATCCCCTCAAGTACCTATTATCAAGAACATCATTAACAGGCTGTATGGCTAAATGGACCATGCTTCTAAGTGATTTTGACATAGAGTTGTGGATTGTAAAGCAATTAAAGTTCAAGTCATTATAGATCAACTAGTTGATGCTCCATTGGTGGATGCTTATCCCTTGGTTGCTTAATTTCTTGATGAGTCGGTGTTTTTCTATTTCAGAGCCTAATTCATAGAAGCTTTACTTTTATGATTCATACACACAACATGGTTTGAGTGTGGGTATCCTTTTCATCACCCCTCAAGGAAAATTTATACCTAAGTCCTTCAGGTTAGCTTTTTCATGCACTAATAACATCACAAAGTATGAGGCTCTCATAACTAGATTGAGAATTATAGTACAATGGAATATAATTGGTTACATGTTTATTGTGACTCACAACTCATCATTAAATAATTCAATGATGAATTTGAAACCAAGGATGACAAGATCCTCCCCTACAAGTGCATGGTAGATGACTTCAAAAAGTATTTAGGCTACATCCAGTTTGAACAAGTGCCTCAACTTTATAACAAAGCAATTGATGCTATGACTACAATTGGGTCCTTACTTGATATGCCTCAAGATTGTCATGAGTGTGAGTTCTTGATTGAGAAATTATTGGTGCCCACATATTATCTTATTGAAACTAAAATTGTGTACAAAATCATTGGTCCTCAATCACCCTGGTACCATGACATATCCCATTTGACCTTACTCATAACCAATGTTGATCACTTATCCAACACTTATCCCTCTACATAATCGTTGGAGACACCCTGTATCATAAGGGGTATGATGGTTCTCTTCTAACATGTCTGAATGATACAAAAGCTAAGTTGGCTTTGAATGAAGTGCATAGTGGTATTTGTGAGATTCGCACTATTGGAATGGTCCTAGCAAAGAAGCTTCTCAATATGGGTTACTATTGGCCAACTATGGAGCATGTTGCTTGTGAATTTTTTGAGAAATGTGCACCCTATTAGCAACAAATGGATTTGATACATGATCTATCCCAAGCATTACAATCGATTACCTCACCATGGCCCTTTTTCGTAATGGGGTCTAGACTTAGTCAGAAAGATCTACCCTTCCTCATCCAATGGCCAGACATTCATCATCACTACCACCAAGTATTTCACTAAGTAGGTGGAAGCCATTCCACTCACCCTTATCACTGACATCAAAATCGCTAAATTCATCATGTATCATATCATTTTCCAATATGGTATCCCATCCACCATCATCACTCATAATGGAAATCCTTTCAATAACTAGCATGTACATTAATTGTGTGAAAAAATAGATATTCAACATCATTGGTCTACTCCCTATTACCCCCAAGGTAATGGCTAGGATGAGGCAACCAACAAAACCTTACTTAAAATCCTAAACAAATTTTTCAATAATACTTGTCATGATTGGCACCTCCATTTGAATCCCACCCTTTAGGCTACCCCACCAACATTCACATCCCAAGTGGTGCCAATCCATACTCCCTTGTCTATTGTTTCAAAGAGATCTTGGTGATCAAGGTCAAACTCTCATTAATTTGCATTTCCTTGAAGAATCTAATCAATGATGAGGAGTATCATGTTGCATGTTTGAGTCAAATAGAGCGTTTAGATGAAAGACACCTAAATTCCTACAATCATCTTCAAGCTTATCAACATTGATTAAAAAGGAGTTACAATAAGAAATTCAAACCTCACCAATTCCAACTTGGTGACCTTGTCCTCAAAGAGAATCAACGTACCCAATAAGATCGAGAGAATACAAATTTGAAGCTAACTAGTTGGGTCCATACATTTTAACTGCAAAGTATGGTTCAATAGATTATCAGCTAGCTGCACTTGAAGGGGAACCCTTGTATGAAACCATCAACATCATCTATCTCAAGTGGTTCTATGCGTAAATCATTTGAATTATCCCTCCTTTCAAAATTCACAAAAATCTAAAAAAATCAAATATATATATATATATGTAAATAGTAAAGAGAAATAAATCATCCTATGGTGAAAACAACCTTTGATGGTTCCTTGGATAAGTACGTTTGGTGAAAATTTGGCAACAAGTATCATTTATAAAGGGTTTAATCATTATCTACCCAGCATCTCACTTTTCTACATTCTTTCACTCCAACCACTTACATATCCTATCCATCCTACCCATACTATCCACATAATTTCCATTACCCATCCTAACCCTGTTATTTATCTTATGGTATATCTTGGTTGAACATTAGATAGATTAGGTCTACTATCCTAATTCTTGAGCTTCACCTATTTATTTTGGAATACACCCACAAGATCCTAACATAGTCCTAAGATTCACCATCCTCCTATTGGTTAGGATTTTATTGGTGGTTGTCAATTGTATATAGTTTACATAAGGTTGATTGTGTGTCATCATATAGGTCCCATCATTGTATATTCTTGTCACTAGGTCCCATATTTGTGTCTGTTGTGTTGCCAAGAATCCTTTCCAAGCTGGTTCTTATAACAAAATCCACTAGCCCCCTTGAGGTTTCGATCTGTCTTGGCTATTTTTTGTCATGTAGATCTTAGAATCTACCTATCCATATTTGGTCTTTGCAAGATACGTTGTTCCTCACATTAGACCATATCAATCCCCCCATCATCCTTGTGACAAATTATATTTGAGATTTATTGTTATTTCTTAATGTTTTTGACATTTTGTTTATCTTTTGAGCTTCCTACTATACCTACTTGAGGTCACCATGATCCATCATATCATGGTGTACTTTGACTGGTAGAAATAGGGGCATATCTTAGATTTTTTGCGATCATGTTTTCTTGGTTTCCTCATGTTGCACCCACCAAGATCCATTCTGATATTGTGTTATGCTAGGGCATCCTCTTATATTTATGGTTTTCCAGCATTATCCCCACCAAGGCTCTTCGTGACTTTGTGAGATGTTGTATTAACCTTTCTTGTTTATTGTGTTAGTCATATGCAAGTGATATGATGTCACATTAATTCCTCATATTCTTCTGCATAGTATCCCATGCTAAATAAAATTAAGTGCCCACTACATGGAAACACAATGCATAAAATCAAATTTCTCTATCCCCCATCCTGGGTATGTGCAGGATCATGATGGGCCAAAAAGTGGCGATATGTAAGTGATATGATGACCCATGTGGCTGATGACCTTTTTTTTACCCAAAATTGATGGAATGAAAAGGGTTTTTAAAGGAGATTCTCATCTTTCCACAAATATAAATTATGTTTTACTTTGAATTTAACAAATAATTATTATTCATTTTCTATTGGAATTACGACTAAAGTCCTGATTGATAGGTTGATTGAAAAAGATCTATAACTTTCAAACGGTATCACATTTTTTGAATCCGAAACATGCGTCAAATTCTATGCTTCACATAATATAGGATTAAAAAAATAAAAAATGAATTTCATGAAGTTTTGACCAAGTTAAGGTTGTTAGACACACAAGTTTTTATATTTTTTAAAATTGTAATAAAAAAATTCATAATTAATTATTTACTTGGAAACAAATTACCAAAAAATATGCATCACATCTGGACATGACTCCTCTACTTATATATAAAATATTATAAAAAAATATTATCATTTTATTGTGGTTAGGGTGGTCAAACAGACACCTACTTCTTATTTTTTTCCTGAAATTTAAGTACTACTGTATTAAAATTTCAAATTTTCACCAAATAGATTTTTATATTTTAAAAATAAACCTAGTAGTTTAGAAACTAAATTCAATTTTCTACAGATTCTATTCTTACATATTTTTGAAATAATATAGATAACTTATTCAAATTTTTAAGTCAAGTTGCCTAACTCTGATTTTTCTGAATTTATTGCCACTTAAGGGCCTGTTTTTTTCCATGATTATCCTGCACATACCCTCCTACCATCTATCATCCACATTCCCTCATTTTCTATCATCATTCCCATTATCTCTTTCATAATCATTGGGTTTTAATTGTGTAAGTGTGTCCCCCCATCGCCTTCCCCGTCACGTTGGTTTAGTTTTGGCTAGTACATTATGGTTACACCTATCATCTACCCATATTTTCATCATTTCATTTGCATAAAGTTGTTCATGATTTTTTATTCTAAGTATTTATTCATCATTTCATTTGCATTAAGTTGTCTAGGATTTATTATTCAAAGCATCTTTTCATCATTTCATTTACATTAAGTTGTTTAGGATTTTTTATTCTAAGCATATTTTCATCATTTCATTTATATTAAGCTATTTAGGATTTGTTATTCTAAGCATCTTTTCATCATGCCATTATCGATTCATTTGCATAAATTTATTTAAAGTTTATAAATTTAAACATCTTACTATTCATTTGTTCATTCTCATTTTCGATTGCATTAATAATATTAGTGGCATTCCCATTACATTGCATTACTCATGTAGTGTCATTATATCATTAGGTTGATTTATCATCTTTCATAGCATTAGATATTAATCCATTTACATTTATTTTCCATTCACATTAATACATAAAATTAAATCCATCCATTTATCAATTCATTACATTATCATTAAAGATTATAACATTTATGCATAAATATCCATCTTGCATCAAAAATGCCAATCCACATCACAATCACATATGCATAGACATAAAACATAATTCATGTCATACATCCATCATAAATAAATCATCCATACATAAAAATATGCATATCATAAACATCCACATCCATAATCCGCACAATCATCATAGTCCATATCATATATCAATATCAAAATAATGTATATCATACATCCACGGGTGTAATAAAAATAATACAAATGTTCATGTAGAGGTGCATCAAAATCAAAGTATATATAGAAATGATACATCTAATTTCATGAATTGATATGAATACAATAATAATTGAATGCTACAATTAGGACTTACGTCTTGATCAATGCATCACAAAGCCTCTTGTACATGGTCTCTTGTTTGTAAAAAAACTTGTGTATTGGTCAAAATTGGTGCCTATCTCCACTTGTATACTCTATCCACTACTCCCTATATCTGAATATGTGGGGGATCCACTCAGTCCTCATCCTCCTCATCCTCATGGTGGTCCCATCGACCTGTTCCTAGTCGATCCTGATCTCAATGAACCACTCTAACTTGAGCTCACAACTTATGAAAAGGACGGCCTCCTCTTCACCTCTGGCACCATTACATAATAGATATCCTTGTAATACTAGGCCTCTCTACTCTGCATCCTCCCTACGCCCTCGCCATGTTTGTCTCCATTCGATACCTATCTCTATCAACCTATAGCCAACTCCTCTCCATCGCCCATACATCTCATGCAACCTCAAGTTGTCTCACTCTATTGTCATGGTGGCTAGCTCCCTTGTATTCTACTCACTCTACAATCATTGTGGCTATATCTCCCTATTGTGTATCCACATGTATCTTAAAGATATCTCTCTCAATTGTCTTGTTTCCCACACCATCTAGTTCCTATCACAAAAGTCCCTGTAGCTGGGTCATCTTTCTCTCTATCATTTTCAATCTCCTCGCTAGGTCCCTGTCACCATGTTCCCTCTCCTTCTATGGTACGTGGGGCACCATCTCCATACCTGACATATCTAAATCCACCTCCATCTTAGCCTCCTCATCCTCCTCCTCTTCCTCACCACTCTCCTCTTCGTCATCCTCCTCCTCTGTCAAAAAGTACTCCTCCACCACATTAGGCCCCTCCTACCTCTTCTCTTGGTGCATAACCATCCTCTACAACCTCCATCCCTCTCAAACTATACCCTCTACCTACTCGACTACCTCTACCTGTACTAGTGCAACTACCCTCACACCCATTGCATGTCCTCTCAGAGGCATCACTACATATAGCCTCCTTCCTCTCCACCACTTGACGTACCTATGAGTCAAACCAGAGTCATCTAATCCCCCTTTCCAATCCCATATGAGCTCTAATAGGTTCCTTCATGATGTCATGGCCACCCTCTATACAATCTGCGAACCCCAAAAACTGATCTCTCTCTTCAATTTGTTGAATGCACAAGACAACTAAGAGGGGGGTGAATTGGTTGTACATTAAAATATCAAAAAACTCACTTAAATTTAGATCTACATTAGTCCTTAAACCCTTATCATGCATTACAAGAACATAAACTTGAGAAAAAATAATGCAAACACATCCAAACATATGAGAACACCAAATTTATGTAGAAAACCCAAGGAGGAAAACACGTGGTGAGGATTAGCTCACATTATTTTTTTCACAAGGATTCCACCCTAGACGTTAAGCTTGAAGCTCATTAATCCCGTGAAACATAGAAACACCTTCGAGCCTATTGGTATTCTCATAGCAAAGGTGAATCTCTAGATTGTGGGCTAGTTCTCTTTTGATTTTCTATTAAATTAATTTTTTATGTAGGTAAAAGGATAGAAGGCTCCTAAAACAAAATACAAAAAAACTAAAACTTAAATGATGATGATACACCTAACTGTTGATAAAAATTGCAATCTAATTCACAAGGACCCTTTAATGTTTCTATCTGCATAACTAAATTTGAATAGCTCAATCACATAAATATTTCATACAAAGGATTTGACAAAATTATTCTTTTCGAAGGAAAAATAATGTTTTCACAACAAAAATGATAATTCTGAATTATATGCACAATGTATAACCTACGAAACTAAAGTTAATTACATTCATACACTTATGAGAGACAAAAATAAAGGTTTCAAGATTGAAACAGTGAATTTTTTATCAAATCAAACATAAAGACAACACCTGAAATCTGGAAGGCAAATACTTGACACTATTGAAAGGTGAAAGGAAGAAATTTGCAATTGACAATATATGAGAACCTGTAAAAGCTACTAAATATATTAAACTGTAAAAGTGAGTTACAAGATAATCTCTTTGCAAAATGCAAAGGTAGAAAACAAGAACAGAGAAAAAGACTAAGTCTTTTTCTAATATATACAAAAGATGGTAACTCCAAGGTGCCAAGAGGTGGAACTAGCAGCTAACTGGAAGTGAAAAATATCTCCAAAAAACTTGTCATGAGAAAAGATAAAAACACATGAAAAGGGGGCCCACAACTAAAGAAAATTGAACTAAAATAGTTGCAAACTCCTCCCCTCAATGCATATGATGAAAAGAACTCCAAAAAAGGCTCCACCAATTGGAAATGAGACTCTCAAATCTCATTCGAACTTCACTCTTGATTTTTGCATGATTTCAAACGTTAGTCCCACTTCACTTGTGTTTCTTACATGATTTCGAACTTCAATCCCACTTTACTTGTGTTTCTTGCATGATTTTGGGGAAAAGGTAACTATTCAAATGAATATTAAAGATAATCAATTGTGATTATTTTAATATTTGACATGTGATAGTCTTCATTTTTATGCATTATATGGTAAATATTAAGCTAATTAATGAAAATTACCTTTAATATTTAATTACATAGTTTATCTTATCAAAAATCATAGCAAAAAAAAATACAAGTGAAGTATTCTTTCACTAGAATATGCAATAAAATCACATTCTAAATGATAATCTTAAAAGCAATACTATCCATCTTCAAACTTACGGAATTCCTTTGATCATTAGTTTGATTGACTTAAAAGTCATAGACCATGGGCATTTTTTCAAATGTAATGATTTTTTCTTAAAAAATAAATTAAAAAGACCCATAATTAGGGCATTGAGTAAAATCTCTTAAACCCTAAAAACTTGTTATTCTTCACTTTCTTTTTTTGTGAACAAACTGTTGCACCACCATGGTGGATAGGGTTTGGAGTGTTTCGTCGAGTAAACTGGGAGTTTTTTGCTAGAAATTCTTGGGCACAAAAACCCTCGTGGTATGTTCTTCATTATTCATTCTATTCTATTTACTGCCTTTGGCTGAGATCTCATTCTTTGCATACAGAGGGATTTTTTTTCCAACTTCATTGTGCATATAAAACTTGTTTGCTAGTAGAAAAAGAAAACCAAACACTCTTCATGGTTGCGGTCCTTAATTTATGAGTATAAAAAATTAAAACCCTTGATGGTGACTGCAATAAAATGGGTTTTATTTCTTTTTGAATGTGAAACAACAAAGAAATTAGTCCTCCATGAAAAGGTTGAGGCCTCTTGTATTTTTGGGTTGTACCTCAAACTTTATACAAGCTCAAATATCATTCTTCAAGGGAGAAGTCGAAATATTTTTCCACAACAAGTGCTAGAGTTGGATGATTTATTCTCACGCAACATAACCGACTACATTAGTCTCTTTTTTTAGTTTTTGCTTATATGCAATCCTTAAGAGAAGCTTTGAATATCATGCTTTCTATTCATCCTCTACTTCTGGAGCTTTCACATCCTTAGTTCCTCCCACAATGAAAATCTGGGTCCTTGTGAAAATTTGGACCAAGGCTTCCATCATCATCCAATGGAGCAAGTCGAGTTACTGCCAATGATGTAGTTTCCAAAGCTCTTCGAGACCCTAGTTTAGCTACAACATGAAGATTTATCCTCAACAATGGTGATTTTAGATGCAGAATTCAGACATGAGGAGCACCATGTGTAATCAGAATATATACACCTCATAGCTTTAAAACCCTGCAAACCTCCTCAAGCATTTTTCTAGCACCTTGTTGAACATTAGATCCACACATGAGAGAATCTAACATTCCTTTGTCAATAACAGAAACAAAATAACTACTTCCAAAGGCTGACATATCTCAGACATCCATTGTTACATATATTAGCTAGGATAATCTCGATACTTTTTTTGCATAGCCTCAATAACAATAGAGGAAATATCAATGTTTACAATTTCCTTGTAGCCATCATTAACCATGTCCTATGAAATCATTTTTGATGGAAACCTGAAACTGTCTTTTGAAACTTTGGTATTATCCATCATTTTGTATGTACAATGCCATATCTTGATGGCTTAGACTGCCTGCCATTTTTTCATTTAATCTTCTTGTTAAGTTGTTCTTGTCATAATTGTTCTTGCTATTCCTAGCATTCAATTTCATAATGAAATGGCATTGTATTTGTTATGCACCATTGTCCTCTTGTAAAGCTAGCTTGATATTTAAATCTATTACATGATTTGAGGACTTCAAAAGTTCTTCATTTTGATTGTTGATGTTGTTGTCCTCTTGTTACTATATAATACATTTCATGAATAGAGGTGAAGGGACATCAAACCTTTAATGCATTTTTTGATTTGACAGTCATACTTGTGGATGGGTAATAAGTTTCATCAATTTTTAAATTATTATTCAATCTGAAAATGCTTTCATTGAAATAGTTGATTTGTTTATTGCTTATCTTATACCCCTCTCAAGATTTAGAGGGTAGCATGCTAGGCTCAACCCTTGTGGGAGCCCATTTCTACTCCACATGCTGAAATGTCACAAATGATTAATCATAAAATGATAAACCTATACTTACAAACTCAACAAACAAGTTAGATAAAAATAGTGAAGTTCAATGTTCTTTTTTATGAATAGATCCCATTTGATGATCTAACTTGGATTTTTGCACATATCTGATAATGGCTGAATTGAAATGATACATCATAGTGTTAGGTTATATGCATGTTAATAAAAACATATGATAAGTTTTAATATCCTGAGCTCCATGTGAACAAAATATTTCAATCATTGCAGGTACATTTGAAGACTATATATGAGAAGAATTGAAGATAAGAAGATCAAGCTAAAGATAGGAGGATCAACACCAACATTACTAGACAATGAAAAATATGAATTCTCCTTATGTGTTTTTCCTTATTTCATCTTCAGATATATAGCTTACTCCTTATTTTGTACTAATTCAATTTATTCATTACCATGGCTTATGTGGGACTTTTGAGCACTTTTTTGATCTTAAATGAAGAAGACAACAACATTGTATACATTTGCATCTCAAAATAAATGAAATACAACATATTATCATGCAAATTTTATAATCTCTTTCTATTGTAAAATATTGCATAATAAGAACTGAACTTCATCTGAATACTTCATATGCAAATGATAATAATTATCATAATTTTATGTAGTACCTTTCACCTTAAAGTAGTAAGTTGTTCCAACTCTACCAAAATGAGTTGTAGGTGAAATTTTGGTAACATTTCTGGCAATTTCTGTTGAATGCTTTCCTACTAAGCATGCCAAATCAGTTTCCTTGATAATCCATTGGACATGGAGTCAAACATTCCCTTCTTAAATTCTTGAAACCATCATAACCAGTTGTTTGAAACTATACAACAACATAACAAAATAGAAAAGAAACTAAACATGGCTCTATTTAAGACTAGGCCAACAAACAATGCATCTGCACTTTATTGAAAACAAAATAGTACTGAAAGGAAGTGTGCCATGGGTAAGCTATCTACCCTACACTACCCAACAATGGTAGTATTTAGACATAACCATTCACTGGTTGTGAGAACAAATTGTCCTTTCTCACCAACTTAGGACATGCTTCATGCTTGCAAATTGCCCAACAGTGATGGAGGAAAAGTAAATGCTAAGTGCACAAACAGGATACTTATCCAATCATGAAAACCACATCCGTTACTATTTTAGACAAGAGATGCATGCAATTGTTTTGAATAGGGTGAGCAACTTGCATTGATTCCTTTTGATGCTCAATCTTGTGCTCCCAAGTAGGTAATTCAATCGGTAATTCTTCTTGATTTCCCTCCAACTGTGCTAGGAGTCTGATAGGACATCCCCTTGTCATGACACCCATTTTGACATATTTGGCCTCATGATTTTGTTCTGATGTTACTAATTGGATTTGGCTTATAGGCTACTTCTCATGTTCTCCATTTTGATTTTCTTCATCCTTAGGGGCAATTGATTGATGCATTTCCATTTTAGTATTTATAATTTCTCTTAAAAATGAACCATCAAGATGTTCAACCTCTTGATCAAGAAGTTGATACCCCTACTGGATAACTGAGAAAAGGTCCTCAATCTACTGCTCATTTGGTTTCTCCTCCATTCTAGAATGCAACTCTTCATCAACAAATTGTGGGAGTTCTTTAAAATAGGTCATGTTGTCCTCTTCTATAGGCTATAAGGAATTTTCCTCTACAAAATTTCCTAAATGAAGGATGCAACCTTCATCCCTAGAACAATTAAAAGAAGATTCATCTTTGTCAAAAGGAGACAAACATTGATCCAAAGAAGCAAACAACTCTTCCTTTTCAATCCCATCACCAATTTGTTTGAAATATTGTTGTTGTAGTTGCTCAAGATTTTTCTCCTCCAAAGGTGTTGGCATAACACCCAAGCATGATCAAAAAATCTCAATTTCATGTTGAAGCAGATCCTCTTCAAGTTCTTGATCAATCAAATTAGGGTTGCTTTCACATATCTGTTCACAAATCAACACCTTGCCAATGCCATTTTCATCTTTTTGCTATTCACAACTTGTCAATTTTGTTAGCTCACACACATTTTCATCATCAATAGCAAAAAATAAAGGGAGTTCAACAAATAATTTAGATGTTTCACATCCATGGAGAACATGATCTTTGAAAATAGGGCTCTCTTCTTTTGATAGAGTTCTAGATCTTCTTCGTCATTGTACCAGTTGGATACTTCAAAATAGTTGTCAATGTTTGCTTGCTGCTCCAAATTAGTTGGTAAGTTGAGCACGTGTATGCTCTCTTCATCATTATCAACAAATCTAGGTGGTTGATCAAATAACAACATAGAATCTTCCTCTTCATATGGTGCCTTATCCATTGAACCAACCTTCTCCATACACACATTATTCTCATATTTAGTTGAGAAGATGGTACAATCAGCAGCAACCTCTTGCTTATGTCCAATATTTTGTTGCTCTAGTCAGTAGTACTCTACAGCTAAATGCAGTGGATTTATCCTTTTCATCTTCTCCATGATGAGTGAGCTATCCTGATAAATGGGCTACTCTACAACTATATTAGGCTATACTTGATTACTATCCTCAACTTACAAAGGATAGATCTCAACTATAGGAGGGTTAAGTGGCACATTTTTCTTAAAACTTGGAATTTCATACCTACTAACCTCATCTTGAAAGGGCTAATCTAGAATGAAAGGATATGTTTGAATTTCATGCTTTTGGGTAAGAAAAAATTGATCTACTCCTCTTTTGCAGCTAACTCCCTCTCAAGCTTTTCTTCAAACTGTACTCTCTATGTCTCCAACTCCTACTCATGAAGGTAGGCCTAATAATCTAACTTTTGTTGCCAATTGATCTCTTCTATCTACTTTGTGATGTCTAACAATGTGTCCTTGATGTCATTCATACTATTTTTCATATCCCTAACCTCTTGAGGCTGAATCTGAGTGTGTGTAGGCTGATATGAAGGTTGAGGAAGGGTGGGTCGGTGGTACGCATAATAAGCATGTTGGTTATTCGTAGTGATATGGGTATTTTGGTCAAAACCAGCATCGTAGCTACTTGGGTATGGTGGATAAGAGGGTTTATGCACAAATTTTTGATAGTATGGGGGTGGGTATACATGATGCCTATGAAAATTCAACATTTCTACTCATATAAAGAGCTAGAATTTAGAAATAAAACTTTTATTTGAAACATACAAGCACTAAATCTTGTTGAAATCACTAGATGTGCTCGGAGTCATCGGGTATAAATAACCTATGAAAGGTTAAAAAAAATTCTATTGTATATACAAGAACAAGAATAGTAGCTTGCAACTTGAATTATTTCTCTGAAGTGAGCTTTAGAGTCCCACCGGGCGTGCCAAAAACTATTGTCATGAGGATTGTACCTTAGACGCTAAGCTTGAAGCTCAACAATCTCATGAAACATGGAAACACTTTTGAGCCTATGGGTATGCTCATAGCGAAGGTGAATCTCCAGGTTGTGGGCTGGTTCTCTTTTGATTTTCTATGAGATTAATGTTTTATACAAGTAAAAGGATAACAAACTCCTAAAATGAAATGCAAAAAAACTAAAACATAAATGATGGTGATACACCTAATGGTTGATAAAACTCGCAATATGATTCACAGGGACCCTTCAATTTTTCTATGTGGACAACTAGATTTGAACAACTCAATAATGTAAGTATTTCATACAAATGCTTTGAAAAAATATCCTTTTCAAAGAAAAATCAATGTTTTCACAACAAAAATGATAATTCTGAATTATATAAACAATGTATAACCTATGAAACTAAATTTAATTGCATTCATACACTTATGAGTGAGACAAAAAAATAAAGGTTTCAAGATTGAAATAGAGTGAATTTCTTATCAAATCAAACATAAAGATGACACCTGAAATCTAGAAGGAAAATACTTGACACTATTGAAAGGTAAAAGGAAGAAATATGTAATTGACAGTATATGAGAACCTATAAAAGTTGGCCCACAACTGAAGCAAATTGAACTCAAATATTTGCAAACTCCTCCCCTTAATGTGTATGATGAAAAGAACTCCAAAAAAGGCTCCACAACCTAAAAATGAGACTCTGAAATCTCAGTTGAACTCCACTCTTGATTTTTGCATGATTTTGAACTTCAGTCCCACTTCACTTGTGTTTCTTGCATTATTTGGAGGAAAAGGTAACGGTTTGATTGAATATTAAAGATAATAAATTGTGATTATTTTAATATTTGATATATGATAATCTTCCTTTTTATGCATTACATGGTAATATTAAGGTAATTAATGAGTATTACCTTTAATATTTAATTACATAGTTTATCTTATAAAAAATAATGCAAAAAAAAAATACAAGTGAAGTATTCTTTCACTAGAATATGCACTAATATCACATTCTAAATGATAATATTAAAAGCAATACTATCCATCTTCAAACTTACGAACTTCCTTTGATCATTAGGTCAATTGAATTAAAAGTCATAGACCATGGGCATTTTTCAAATGTAATGATTTTTTTCTTAAAATATAAATAAAAAATAACCCATCATTAGGGCATCGAGTAAAATCTCTCGAACCCTAAAAACTTGTCATTCTTCACTTTGCATTTTTGTGATCAAACCGTTGCGCCACCATGGTGGATAGGGTTTGGAGTTCTTTGTGGAGTCAACTGGGAGTTTTCTGCTAGAGATTCTTTGGCACAAAAACCCTCATGGTATGTTTTACATTATTCATTATCTTCTCTTTACCGCCTCTAGTTGAGCTCTCATTCTTTGCATACAGAGGGTTTTTTTCAGCTCCATTGTTCATATAAAACTTGTTTGTTAGTAGAAAAATAAAAATGAACACTCTTCATCCTTTGCAAATTCTTTCATTTAGCTCTTCATGGCCACGGGTCTTACTTAATTTATGAGTAGAAAACATTAAAACCCTTGATGGCGACTGCAATAAAATGGGTTTCATTTCTTTCTGAATGTGACACAACAAAGAAATTAGTCCTCCATGAAAATTTCGCTCTTGTATTTCTAGGTTGTACCTCAAACTTTATACAAGCTCAAGTATCATTCTTCAAGAGAGTGTCCAAATATTTTGCCACAACAAGTGCCAAAGTTGGATGATTTATTCTCATGCAATGTAACTGACTACATTAGTCTCTTTTTTATTTTGTGCTTATAAGCAATCCTTAAAATAAGCTTTGAATATCATGCTTTCTATTCATCCTCTCCTTCTAGAGCTTTCACATCCTTAGTTGGGCTCACAATGCAAACATAAACATAATGCAAATCTAGGTTATTGCTATGAAAATCTGGACCAAGGCTTCCATCATCATCCATTGGAACATGTTGAGTTACTGCCAAGGATGTAGTTTCCAAAGCTCTTCGAGACCCTGGTTTAGCTACAACATGAAGAGTTATCCTCCACAATGGTGATTTTAGATGCAGAATTCAGACATGAGGACCACCATAGGTAATCATAATATATACACATCTTGGCTTTAAAACCCTGCAAACCTCCTCAAGTATTTCTCTAGCACCTTGTTGAGCATTAGATCCACACATGAGAGAATCTAACATTCCTTTTTCAATAATAGAAACAAAATATTTGCTTCCAAAGGCTGATATATCTCAAAAATCCATTGTTACATATTTTAGTTGGGGATAATTATGATACTTTTTCTGTATAGCCTCAATAACAACAAAGGAAATGTTTACAATTTCCTTGTATCCATCATTAACCATTTCCTCTTAAAGAATTTGTGATGGAAACCTAAAATTATATTTTGAAACTAGTATTATCCATCATTTTGTATGCACCATGCCATATCCTAATGGCTCAAACTGCCTAACATTTTCTCATTAAAATGCAGTGAGTACATTTTCATTTAATCTTCTTGTTAAGCTATTCTTTTCATGATTGTTCTAGTTGTTCCTTGCATTGAATTTCACAATGAAATGGAATTGTATTTGTTATGCACCATTGTCCTCTTGTAAAGATAGCTTGATATTCAAATCTGCTACATGATTTGAGGACTTCAAAATTTCTTCATTTTGATTGTTGATGTTGTTGTCCTCTTGTTATTGTACAATACATTTCATGAATAGAGGTGAAGGGATATCAAACCTTTAATGCATTTCTTGATTTCAGAGTCATGGATGGATAATAAGTTTGGTTAGTTTATTAATTGTTGTTCAAGTTGAAAATGCTTCCATTGAAATAGTTGATTTGTCTATTGCTTATCTTATACCCCTCTCAAGATTTAGAGGGCATCATGTCGGGCTCAACCCTTGTGGGAGCCAATTTCTACTCCACATTCTGAAATGTCATAAATGATGAATCATAAAATGACAAACCTATACCTGCACACTCAACAAATAATTTAGATAAAAACAATGAAGTTCAATGTTCTTTCTGATGATTAGATCCCATTTGATGATCTGACTTGGATTTTTGCACATATCTGATAATGGCTTAATTGAATTGATACATCATAGTTGTAGGTTATATGCATGTTGATAAAAACATATGACGAGTTTTTATATCTCGATCTTCATGTGAACACAATATTCTAATCATTTCATGTACATTTGAAGACTAGATACGAGAAGAGTTGAAGATAGGAGGATCAACACCAACATTACTAGGCAATGATGGATATGAATTCTCCTTGGGTGTTTTTCCTTATTTCATCTTCAGATATATAGCTTACTACTTATTTTGTTTTAGTTCAATTTAGTCACTCCCATGGCTTGTGTGGGACTTTTGAGAAATTTTTTGATCTTCAAAGAATAAGACAACAACATTGTATACATTTGCATCTCAAAATGAATGAAATACAACATATTGTCATGCAACTTTTTTAATCTCTTTCTATTGTAAAATATTAAATAATAAGAACTGAACTTCATCTGAAAACTTCATATGCAAATGATAATAATTAGCATAATTTTATGTAGTAACTTTCACCTTAAAAGTAGTCAATTGTTTCAGCTCTACCAAAATGAGTTTTAGGTGAAATTTTGGTAACAATTATAAAGTAATTGCAACAGTGAATATAAGGATCAATGTTGGAGGGCTCACTTCCCAAAATAAAGAAGGGATCACAACCAAAATAGAAATAAGAAGAAAGAATATTTTTATAATGAGAAATACATCTCAAAGCAATAGAAAAGGTCCACCACTACTTCACCAAAAAAAATTTACTCTCTTTGTAGAATGTACACACCTTCTGCTTATTGCTTCCAGTAGTATTAATCATTAAGGCTCATATTGCACTTCATACATTCGCACTTCACATCACACAAACTTCATATCATTGTCCTCCTTCAACTCAACACACATATATAATGTCCTCAACCTTGAAATCAATCTACAAGGTTGACTATGAACCTCAAACGTACAAATTCAAATTAGGTCAGCACCAAAACATTCTCGTAGTGGAGAGAAATGAAGGCAGACCACAACACGCCTTAACTCAAACCCAAATACACGCATACCCCTCCAGAAACATCAAAGCACATCTGTAATTAGTGTAAACACCCAAGGTCGTCTGAACCTATGTTAACACCATAAAAAAATTGAGTACATGCTTCCTTTGATCCAAAGATGACTCACAGATTACACACAACACTTAAACACAATCTAAAATATTCCATCAATACCCTAAAATCTAATAACTCCTTCACAACAACATACAACAAAAGAACATATTTATTCTGCACAACCAACTAACCTTCCACAAACTGTAACACCTGAATGCAAACTTGCGGAAAACCAAAGCACAAATAACTCAGACTAAATATAGATACTGGAAATATAAGCACACTTCGAGATCCACAAGACCAAAAACCAAACTATAGAGAAATGCAGAGAAAAACCATTTCTCCTATAAAACAATTCTTTCATAGCTCGCACACTGGTGAACACAACTTTCTTTGCATGATGATCTAGAACCTGGAACTCTGGATATAAACCCTTTGAAAACCTTTGATCAACATATCCAAACCACACAAGCAGATTTCAGCCATGAAGAAATGTGGAGAAAAACACTGAACACCACTCTATCACATTGAATACTCTTCACCACACTGTTTCCTCTTTTATTTATTTTTTCTCAAAAGAACTTTGAAACCAAGCACCATAAACACATTCTCATCATATAGAACACCTTAATAGCAACTCAATCACACAAGAGGTTGAACATCACTAACACATGCTCATCAAAGAAACACTAGAGGTTGAAATCAATGATACTACTAATAACAACATAATGCAAATAATCAAAGCATCTCCATAGGTTGACATTAATGCAATAACAAAGGTGTGTTGACATCAATGACAACAAAAAGTTACAACACAATCATGTGAACCTCTCCTCAGGCTCTGAAATATCTTGTACCATGCCAAACTGACATGTACCTATGTCTATTCTATACCCCTTAATCACAAAGGGTTATTGGTCAATCAAATAGTAATTGGAGGACTTATAATCATAGTATACCCCATCCTCCTCCATCTCCTGATAAGGTCTCTAGATGATATCCCCATTGTCAAGCTCATCCATCCTTTATCTCCAAGGTTCCATACTCCTAATGTCTATGCATCTCAAAATTCCTCTCCAAGCAAACATTATAGGCTCATTCACCGCTCGTTGTGTCCTCTTTCCAAAGGGCCTCACCACACAAATATGCTCCCAGGCCCATACTTGTAGTAGTGTGATGTGCATCAAACTAGATCCCCTCCTGTAGCACACTATGTGCATGTCTTTGTAGATTTGAGCTAACAAGTAGGCCCCACATATGAATCTTCACAATCTCCCCACCATATCCAACACCACACCCCCAATGTCAAGCTAAAGAATCATCCACTTCAGTCAGGTAGCAATATCCCACTAATCAGTCTGCATTAATAGAGTTTCAGCCCTACACTATCTCTCTACACCTATCCACATCTAATGTATACCAATACATGGAAGGTTCTTCATGCCAAATAATACCTACAACAATTGTGGTGTTTTCTATCTAGTATATGCTACCACTCTCACCCCAAGAATCAACAATCGTAGGATCTACCACATGTCCTCTAGGGTCACCATCATCTCCCCTAGTGGGGATGAAATGTATAGGTCTTTGAGCTCCTTCGCTCCACCAAAGCTTTCAACATGTGCCTATTTAGCCTCAACATTGTCATCTATGCTATTTAATCTAATCTTCATGCATCCAAAAGAGCCCAATCATCCTCCACAAAGCCTCTTTCTAGTTGTAACATCATCGACCATCACTCTTGAGTCTATAGACTCGATGTCCTCTACATCCACCGATTTGTATGAAAAGTCTTTCTGTCTCAATTTCTTTTGTATTCATTTTCTTTCTTTTTGTTGGATTTTCCTTTTAGGGGTATCTACCCATCCATAGAGTGGAACCACCCGTTGGAAGATAAGACCATCCCCATGTGCATCTACCCCTATGGGTTGGTGCACATTTTCCCATCCAATCATAGATCCGCCTCTTGGAAAATCCGCCCATCCTTTAGCACATATGCCCCTAGAGGAAACCAAACATCCACCTGTTTACGCATAGATCCACCCTTGAAAACCTAGGTGTGCATCCACCCCTTTGGGTTGGTGTGCATCTACCTCTCCAACTATAGATCCACCTAAGCAATGAATCTATCCTTTTAGCCCATATTCCCATCAAGTCATAGATCCACCCTATCACGAAGGGTGGATATGCTCATTCATTTACTTTAACTCATCATAAATGTCAAAAATCAAATTATACAAAGAAAATTCAAAGGTTCATACTTGGGCACCATGCTCTCCTCTCTCCACTTGTACCCTCAATGTGTCGATCTAGTGGAGAATGCTTCATTCGTGTGGTATTTTGCTCAACCTCCTCTCTCAAATCGCTTGAATGCTTAGGGTAAAAGTGAATAGTAATTTACCCTAATTCCTATTTATAGGTACCCAAATTACCCCTTTAAACCTAATTTCTTATTTTTCTCTCATTTCCTCCTTATAACTCCATTTTCCTCCATTCCTTCGCCATTCTTCCTCATTTTTTACTGCGTCTTGTTGGTATATTCCTTTTTGATCTTTTGAGACATCGCTCAAGCCCCTTTTTTCCCCATCCAACCTCTCAAGGGGGCATCATCCATCATGTTCTGCTTTTTCTTATACACTATATTTTCATCCATGTCGAGGCATCACTTTACTTGTTTTCTTCTATCGAGTCAGTTATATTTTATTTTTCTTTGAAACATCATTATTTTAACGATATTTCAAAGATGGGAAAAATGTAGACACCTAAATTTGACCACTTACGTCTAGTCAAATCTATCCCTATTTCATCTAAAATCCCTTCTTATCCGAGTTAATTAAATAATATTTCCATTATTTAATTAATTGCACTAATTTTCCTAAATTCCTCTAAATCCCTAAAGTATTTAAATACTTTACCCCTTTAGCCCTTCTTCTCTAAATTAAATAAATGTGCTCATTTATTTAATTTATTCATTTATCTCCCACATGAATTAAATTTAATATTCAATCCTTGTCTCATCCTCCATAATTTTTTCATTATCCTAATCCATTGCCTAATCCCTCATTAAAGATGTGCACATTCCTAATCCATGATTAGGAGGTGTCACATCCTCCAAGTTTTGCAAGTTGTACCCTAATCATACTCACTAGCTTAATCCCTCACCTAACCATCCTCCCTAATCACTTGAACAACCTAAACCCTTTGATTAGTAAGGGTTAATCCATTTTCCATTTATGGCACCCTCCTTAGTCAAATCATCCTTAATTTCTTTCTCCTTTTGGAGAAGTAATCCCACAAGGGTTACTTCTCCCAAAGTACCTTTAAGAAAATTTTAATACCTTTTTATTGTCCCAATATCCTTTAAAAGGAATATTTAATACCTTTTTACTTCCCTTTCCAATCATTTGGGTAGATTGGACAAGAAATCCCTTTTATGAGGGACATCTTGCCCATCCCTTCATGGTACTTGTAAAGTACCAAATATCCTCACCCCTTCTCATGGTGACACTTTTCACCACCATGTGGGTTGGGATGTCTCAAGGAATCTCAACCCTTGATTCTCCAAGATATCATCCTAGTCATTGATCTCTCCCAACTCCTTTCAAGTGACTACATAGTCATTTTAGCAACAACACTTACAATCACATACCTTGAGAAAAATATTAATGTTATGCTAACAAAATTGCATTAGATCACATAACTAGTTGACATCACCGAGGCAACCGTTGTAATGAGCTATTAATCATACTCCATTTTCATCCAATTTGGAGTAGGTACTAGTTCTCATCCCTAATCCAAGTGTTTGGTTTGATTTTATGTTTTGTTTGGTTTTATTGCTATTTCCTTGCATTTGGAAAATAATTTCACTGCACACAAATACAATGAGGGTTGAGTGCTATATAGGAGCAACCTTAAATGATAAAGTGATTATATCATGACAAGTGTCAACATCACATGTAGTGAGATAGAATGATATAATAATAGCTCACTTTAGTTAACATAAAAAAGAGCTCCTAAGTTTAGCTAAATGCATGAATAAGTTAGAATAATAATCAATTAAAGATTAATTAATTATCAACTAATGCATAATTACTCTAACACTCCCCCTTAAGATGAACTTAGATAGTAGATAAAAAACCTAAAAAGAGAATGCATGATAAGTCCAAATAAACAAGGCCTAATAAGGCACCCATGTGCAAACAATCTAATCTCTTACAACTGGAGAAAAGGAGAAAACCACATGGGAAAAAAATCATCTTCAAAAGAGAGAAAGGAAAATGGACTAAAAAATCCTTCATACCAATGTGAAGGACTAAGAGCCTCCAACCAAAACAATGTCCCAAAAAGAGGAACATCAAAGAACATCATTGAAGCACAAAGTCGTAGACAACTATTGAAAGATGACTGATATATAGTGTTGAAATGAAAAACTTCCTCTAAAATAGATGTTGATCAAGATGAAGAAGACAATAATCTACATGATTTCCCCCAACAAAACTACTCAAATTAGATGGAAAACAAAGGTAATACATCTCGAAATCAAAGATACACATGGAATAGGTACCAATATTCTGAAGAAAACTAATCAAATAAAAATAGGTCACCTCTAGAAATAGGAATCCAAGAATTTCCATATGGTAAATGCTTCATCTCACTAAAATGCACGGGTAACCATCCATTGCATCCGCCTAGTACATAGGAATGAGAACTAGATACATAGATCACTCAAAATATGAAACCAAGGAAGCATTATCACTAATAGTAGAAACCCCTCCTTAATGTAGAAAGGGAGAAACAAGGAAGGTACACTGAAACTATGTGAAACCAAGAAGTGTATGTAGGAGAAAAAATAACATATAAACATGCAAATCAAAGAGTAATTGAAAATAAAAGGGTGCAAACTAGGGCACACATGCATGAGGCATAAATCACTAGGATTTGATGATGTCGGAGAAGGGACATTCACTTGACAAAGGTGTGATGGCTAAACAAAGGCACTCACAACCCACCCATCACACTTTATATTATAATGCAAGTACAAAAGGTACAACAAGATGTGCAAAATCCTCAAAAAATATACATCAGAATGGCACTTTAATTTGGTACATCTACAAAAGAGTAATTACATGAAAAAGATGTTTATAGTGCCCAAATGGGACAAAAATAATTAAAATACATGTAGCACAATAAAAAATGAGTCATCCCACGCAAATAGGAAGTTTTTAGGAGCTAAAATGTCTAAACTTAATTCACCAAAATGTGAAAACACACAAAAAATGTACCTAAATGAAGATCTAAAAAAATTGCATGGATGGCTGTAAAGATCTCTAAAAGATCATCCCAATGCCACTAGAATCACAAAAAATAGAGAAACAAGTCAAAATTTATGAGATTGGGAGTAAAAATAGCACCTTTAACTTTGGTAGGCTATAGAATGCACCAACAAAACAAATAGTGATGAGACCCATACCACTAAAAATTATGTGGAACCAACTTTCTAATGATATCGCATTCACTGAATTTCGATATTGTACACCCAAGCTATGGCCAAAAGAAAAAATTTCTCCTTTAGGGCACAAAAAGGGGCTTCAAGGGGCCATGCCCTATGGCCATACCATTGATGTCACTAAAATATTCCTTGCCATAAAAAAAAAATCGACCCCCTTGAAAAAGCAATCGAAAAATCAAAATTACTAAAATATTCTGATTCGTGCAAGGAATATGCTTTTTGTCTTGAGAAAAGATGATGATGAATGGAAAAATAAAAAGCGGCCAAGAAAAAAATATGGCCAATGTTTGTGAAGGGGTAACCGCCAATGGTGCAAAAGTTGTTAGACGATTGGATTTTACAACCATCATCATGGCACAAGGGCTACCATTAGGGTGAGGTACGAGCCCTCAGGGCCTGTCATAGTAGGTAATTTGCGGGTACCAAATAAAACTAGCCCCCACAAAAATTAAATAAAACCTACTTTTTAATTTTTTGGATTTTTATTTTAAAGATTAAAAAATAAACAATTTAAAAATTGGTGTTTTTTTACTTTAAAAAATCATCGTACCTGGTTGTACGACCCATGTATAATTTTTTTTCCTTAGAAGCTTTCGACAGGGAATATAAGCAAATATATAGTCAAATTTCATCAAATTGGCTTGCTACGCACAATGGTGAGGTTCTTTTCACACGAAAATGCACCTAAAAATCACCCAACTCCAAAAATTGCAAAAAAACAATGGAGATTTCAGATCTGAAGCCTTGTAACCCTAGTTGAAGAAAACCCTCATAAATTGAGAAGGGGTTTGTTGAGTCTACACTCTGATACCATATTAGAATTGTGAATAAACACAAAACGTAGGATCAAACAATGAACAAAGACACCTTCCATGCAAGAGATCTTCTTGAACAATAATATGTTATATCATCAACAAGAAAAAGCTACAAAATAAACCTCAAGAATCTTCAAGGAGATCAAGAGTCCTCAAAGGTTATCAAAAAGGTTGTTAAAGGTTATGATAATACAATGAGGATGGAGTGCTATATAGGAGAAACCTTAAATGATAAAGGGATTAGATCATGACAAGTGTCAACATCACATGTGATGAGACATAATGATCTAATAATAGCTCACTTTAGTTAACATAAAAGGAACTTAGTTAACATAATAAAAAAATCCTAATTTTAGCTTAAGTGCATGAAATGAATTAAACTAATAATCAACTAAAGATTAATTAATTATTATCTAATACATGATTACTCTAACAGGTCAAACATGGAACAATTGACTATTTTCTAATTTTCTATTTATGTTGTTGCTATCTTTCCCACCAATGCCCCAACTAGTGGTTATAAACATGGAAGGACCACTACAATAGGCTATCAAATAAGAAGGTATGTGAGACGAGGTTCTAACCTTGTCCCATCCTCTACTGTCTCCCCTTTACTACTATGTTTTTTTACTCTCTTTTTGGGAATACCCCAACATCTTGATCTGTTACTAGGGTTGGTGAATCAGTTAGTTCCAAAAATTGCTTACATTTCAAATATGTGTGTGGTCTTTAACAAGAAGAACAAAATACATATATTTCATGTATATGGTCTTTAACATGAATAACAAACTACCTGCATTTCATGTATATGGTCTTTAATAAGAAGAAAAAAATACTTACATTCATGTATATGGTTGTTAACAAGAACAAAGTATTGATTGTGCTGAAAACCATTGCTTATAGAAAATGCAAAATTGTGTTATGAAAAATGCATTCTCCACTATAGTAGAAGTTATGATCTTCATTATAATTGAATGTTAAGCATACAGTTAAATTTCATGACTACACCTTGCTCTCCTATGGCAATTTCATACTTCATGCTAGAGTGCATTGTGAAAAATAATATCTAACTCAAACTTTTTTCAAATTCTAGAATTACTTTCAAAATCTTCAAAATTTGATACTAAAGTGGTTAAGACATTTCAATTTATTGTTCTATACATATTTTTCTCTTATGCTTTATATTATCTATTAGGTCCATTGAAGATGTCAAAGTGATTCCACTAGAAAAAGAACTATTATAAATATCTTATGGTGGGAGATTACTTACACCTTCATAGTTTATATATTCAAATTAAATAAATACATTAATAAAACACACATTAATATAGATAAATACATTAAGATTCATCTTATATAAAAATTAAACACATTATTTGCATCTAAATAAAAAATTTATTGAAAGATTGATTTTGTTTCAACTAGATTAGTTATAAAATTTGATATTTGATTCAAAAAATATTAATAGTATATAGAAAATTGATATATAGTTTATAATCTTATATTAATTATTATTATATTTTTAAAAACTCTTAATTACTAATTATTATATTTTTAAAATTTTCTTTAACATATTTATTAAAAAAATTGAAAATAAATTTAATGATATGTTCTGATTATATGGGAAAAACAGGTTTTGAAGGGACCCGAAACCCTTTACAACTTTAGGCACAAAATGTTGCTCAAAAGATACAACACTAGACTGTCAACAACATCCAAACACCCAACCACAAAAGATACAAACAACTGGTCCAAAGATAAACAAAGAAGACCAACAACCAAACAGTCTCAAGCCACGGTGGGAAAAGCGGAGCTAAACCACATGTGCAACCTTCCGACCACCATGAATAAATTTAACAAGGGACTGAGAGGAATGATTATTCTTAGGGAGACCTCTCTTCCTTCTTTGCACAACAATCCAAGAAAGATCATCCTCTAAAGGAATAGAGCAAGGGGAAGTCAGAGGACAAGCCACCAAAGGAAAAAGAGGAAAAGAACTAGGAGTGTCACTCCCACAATCAACAACATCAATAGGAGCAGCAAAAAAACTAGGAATCCCATTAACAACAAAAAACTCATAAACAGTAACAACAGCAACCCCGCCAGCCGTAACAACTATGGGCAAACCAACTGCATTAGGAGCAACTAAAGACAAACCAACAACAACAACAACAAAACCACCAATACCAACATCAACAACTGTAGGAGACTCAAGAGCAACAATGACAACAACAACAGAAGGTTGTTGAGAACCATAAATAGAAGAAGCCATGACATTAGGTACCAGGTCATCATCCCTAGCATCATCACAAGATTCGCCCATAGTAAGATGCTCACGAAGAGCATCTTTCCACCAAGTAGCATGGGTCCGATGAGATTTATGACAGTCAATAACCAAATGAACTATAGAAAAAAATTTGTTGCAACGGAAAGGAAGACCCTCATAATCAAGAACCTAGGACCATGGCCTAGTCCCCACCATCAAAATAATCTCCCCAAGTAAAGATTTTGAGTTATCAACGTCCACAATAATGCAGGCGAAAGTAGGATGATCATAGGCAAGAGAAGACGAATCAACCATAACAAATCTACCAATTGCATTCCCAATAGACGCAAAGCAAGAAGGAGTCCAAAACTAAAGGGGAAGGTTAGGAAGTATAACCCAGGTAGGAAAAACACTAATATGTTCAAAAAGAGGATTAAAATAAGGGAACCAAGGCTGAAGAGAAAGCGAGTGTTTGCCCCACAACCAAACACCCCCTTCCAACACCCGAGCCCTATCCTTCTCAGATTGAAAAGCAACCACAAAGGAACCCCTAGCTGAAGGATAGAGTTCAATCCTATCCTCTACAATATTCCTCCAAGACTCCAAAACCCACTTGTGTAGATTTGGGAGAGAAGGCCATAAACCATTAAAAATACAAATAAGAGCAAACCTAGAGAAATAATCTTATTTATCCAACACCTCTTGCCCACAAATAATAGTAGGGGCAAAAGAAGAGCACCATAGGGGTTTACCCTTGAAAGAGGGAAGAGAAGAAAAAGGATTAATACCACTAGAACCAACCACCTTATCAAAAGACTGAGAAGTATCAAATCCACCAAGCATAGGTCGTGAACCATCAGGCAGAAGAAACCCAGCAACACATGGTGAACCGTCAGCAGACACTCATGAGCCAATAGTAGAAAAATCCAACCCAACAAAATTTGACAACACACCAGTAGTCGACAACACACCAGAAGCCAATGGAACACTAGAATCCAATGGCTTACCAAAAGCCAACGGTGAACTAGCTACCAACGACGAACCAGAGACCAACGACGCACCAAAAGCCAATAATGCACCATCCACAGAGAGCAAGAGGGTTTCAGTAGTGAGCAGGATAGTCATTCCAACAGAGAGCAGGAGAGCCATTTCAAAATCATGGATTAAATTTAATGATATGTTACATATTAAAATTTAAAATATAAATCCCATGATAGTCTGACTGGGGTGATAGACTTCCTACGTGTCACTGAGTTGGAAGCAAAAGACTTCAGGGCATTATATTTCTAGACTAGTGTAGTGAACGGCGCCTTGTGTGAATTTATTACAACCTACGACCACAAGGGTTTTGCTGATGACTCACTGGCAAGTTATTAATGTTGATTGTGCAAGGGACATTTATGCCACATGTATTATGGGTAATTTTGGGCATTAAATTCTTCTCCATTGGAATTTTTGAGGTGTTTGGTTGTAGTCTTTGGGCCTTCCTATGAAACATTTCTTCCTATAGGTTGAGGTTCGTGTTCAGATATTGGGATCCATTGGTGCTTGAGGCTACACAACTAATCCTAGGGCGTGAATTCATGGTTTCCTCAGAGAGGTATTGGATGAACATTAACATTGAGTCGCATTTCATCGCCTCTCTCTTGGAATTGGACATGCCAAAAATAATGATATTACTAATGGCTCGAAAGTTGATTCTAGGTGATCTTTTGGGCGAGGTGGAGGATGTGTTGATAATTGTGGAACCCGGTGTTGGTCTTCCCCGACCAAGGGATATGAATAGAGTTTTCATCCCAGGTGTACAAGTGAAGCATTACCTGTTCTTGTTGGACATTAAGGGGGAAGCGTTGCAAGAGCACAAAACTCGACCTTGGTGTGGTGTTATCTTCTTGAAGCACCACCTTTATCTAGAGGCGGTGAAAGGGGTTGATTGACATGGCCACTTATGTGAATATCTTCTAGTGAAGGGTGTGGAGTTGGAGTAATGAAGTTATAGAGCTCTATCTCATTTTGGGTGTTGGTTCAGCTTCCTATTAACGACGATGGGTTCTAGTTTTTGCATTTTTCTTTGTAATGGTGTATGTGGGGCAGATGTCGAGTGAAGGCTTCATTTTGGTTTTTGTATAAAGCATGGTATGGATTCATTTTTAAGGCCTTCTTTGTATTCATACTATATGGTTGTGACCGGGTGTGTGGGAAGTTTATTAGATGTTTTAGTGTTGTGTTTATGTAGGGTGGTATTGGGTTGGCAGTGTCTCGGCTTCATGCATATAAATATGTATGTAAGAGGATTTTTTTTGCAATCTGTTATGGTTGTTGAGCTGGATCTATATAAAGGCGACACTTTTGAGATGAATATAAACATTATTTACATACCAATAAAATATAATATAATATAATTAAATAATTAAAAAAAATGAAACATAAGTAAAAGACATCTGCTTCTTCATATTATAATTTTATGTTTAAACTAAACATATGAATTATTTGAACACTAATTTTTTTAATAAAAAAATAAATAAATTTATTATAAATATAATTAAAAAATCAAATAGTCTTGTCTCTCATCACAAAATTAATTTAATATGTAGATATTAAATTAATATAATATATATAATCTAATATAATATATATTTAAAATAATCTAATAATATATTACATTATGAAAATTAAAATATAATATCATAGTATTATTATCTAATATATTAAATCATATATTAGATGTTATATGTTACATATTATATAGTATATATATTATAATATAATGTTAAAGTTGATATATATTACACGGTAATTTAATATATTAATATAATATATAATCTAATATAATATATTAAAAAATCATTTATATAATATACTAAAAATACATTAAATTATATATTATATGTTATATATTATATAGTACATATATATTAATTATTTTTCATATATTAGATACTGATTTTTTAATTATATTTTAAGATACAACAAGTAAATAAATGCTTAGAATGAAGAATATATTTGTTTATAATATGTTTTTTAAAATATTTAATTGTTAATTTTGTTTTAGAACTTTGTTTTAAATATTTAAAACAAATTTCAAATAATTGAAAAATATTAATATTAATTAAATATTATTTTATGCTTTTATGTTTAATATTTAATTTCTAAAATATTACAAAATAATTAAAAAATATTCTTTAAAATGATAATTAAATTAAAGAAAAAATAATAATTTAAATTTGATTCAAAATAATTTCAACACTACAAGAAAATTATCTCATTTTATTTTCATATAAAAATTCTCATTAGAATAAAATTAAAAGAAAATAATTAATGTACTTCCTAAAAAATTATTTATCTTTTAATTTATTTTATTTTTGAATTATAATATTTAAATATTTTTAGTTTATTTTATTTTATTGTTTAAATTATTAATTTACTTCCTAAAAAATTATTTATCCTTTAATATTTTATTTTTTATTTTTTTTATTTTAAATTATCAAAAAAATATTTAAATGGTTCAATTTATTTTAATAATTATTTATTTAATTTTAATTATCATTATTTCATAATTAATTATTTCACAAATTAATTATTATTAATACTTATCATAACAATACTATTATAATGAGTTTTATTTTTCTTGTTTAATTAGTTTATTTTTGTTTGATGCACCAGAGGTATGCTCGTGACCCAGCCCGACGCCTAACCAGCCTTACCTTAGTCTTACTTTCTTGTCAAGTTGGGGTCCAGGAGGGGCAAGCTAAGGCGAGACTAGTTCTATAGGGATGCACACAATCACCCGCAAACCACATGCATCAGGTAAGCCCAGGCCTCAGAGTCAAACAAGTAACTTATGGGGAGAAAAACCACGGTCCAAGCCAACTCCGCTATCTGTGCAAGTTAATAAGCTGATTTTGAACCAATAAAAAATGAAAAAATAAAATTTAATCTCCCTAAAGTGAACAGCTAAAATATTTAACTTTACAAATTTTAGAAATTATTTCTCATGAACATGATTGGCTAAAAATTTGTTTTATGTGCAAAATTTAAGGAAAAATGAAGTGAACTATTATTTTGACATTTTTTTTGGATTTTACTTGCTTCCATATGCGTGTATTGTTTATTTGATGAATAATAGATGGAGCATTAATGGTTTTGGAGGGTGGACTTTTCCCTCTTGAAGGTTTTCAAAGGTTATACCTTATATTATCTTGTATCTTTTATGTTTGATCTATGCCTTATGTTTATTATATAAGTTTGTGTGCATGTTTTTCTCTTATGGAGTTATGTAGGAAATGGATTAACTGATCTCGATATTGATGCCATATTTCATAACATTAACCATATATATTTTTCAAAAATCTAGATCAACTAAGGTTTTAATATTTCATTTATTTTAGTAATGTCTATATTTTAAACACAATTGATAAGGTTTGACCAAAATTTATTATTTAATCTTCAATTTTAAAAATTAAAAATTCAAATTTATATATTGTCAATATTGTGAACTAGCATATTTAATTTTTAATTTTTATAATACATTAAGTAATTATTATAAATATAAAGTGTTATAAATGTGTGTAGCTACTATTTTTTATTAAGCTAGAATATAGACATGCAATCATTTTGTCCTACTAAACTAAAATATAAGAATGCAATATGCTAAAATTTACATTATAATGATCAATATATTATTTACATAATTTTAGTAATTATTAATAGTAATGTGTCATATAATGATTATGTCAAATTTGTATTTATATCTTATAAGTGTTGTATTTTTTAATTATTATTATTATTTATATTAAAATAACTTCAATGATACTTAATAAATTTATTTTTAAAATAGTCTTCATGAAATGTCTAATAATATATTTATATCATATTATTATATAAATCTAAAATGTACAATCCAATGATCTCTAATTCTAGAATAAAGAGCTTGTTGCCAAAAATGTCGAAACTATCGAGTGCATTTTGTCCTAAGGTTTCTATACGAGTCGTTGCTACAAATGGAGATGGCTCCTCTAATGTTGCCATGGACGGGGAATGTGTTACGAAGGTCACCAATGTCATGGGATCGCGGGGAATCCTGGGTTTGCAAGGCATGTTGATGGATTTGTTGGGTGCATCGACCTCCTACATGGCCTCTGCGATGCCTTCTGAAGCGTCTCTCATACGAGCTGCTACTATGAACGGAGATGGCTCCCCTAATGTTGTCATAGATGAGAAATGTGCTACGAAGGCCACCAATGTCATGGGATCGTGGGGCATCCTAGGTTCGTAAGGCATATTGGGTGATTTGCCAGGTGCATCGACCTCCTACATGGCCTCTATGACGCATTTTGAAGCCTCTCTCAGCGGTATAGAGAACATGACACCGAGTCCTCCTCTCCACGACACCCCACCTCTGTTCGACCACGGTGGGAATGCTGATGGTCTCGATCACAATGAGATGGACTTTACATCTTCGAAGGATCAACAACATGCAAACCTAGTGTGTAGAGATTTTCTTCTTGGGCAGAGGTCGATGGTGGATAAAACATCATTTTTGGAGGTGGTTAAGTCAGGTGCTTTCCCCCCTTTGGGTTCAACATAGATACCAAAGAATTACACAAGCAATAGAAGGATTGTTCAATTCTCTAGCAAACCCTTGTCTTTGCACTTCCATGCCTCTTTGACGAAGGAGCTGCGTGAAAATGAGGAATTCTTTTCAAAAAACATGGTTTAATTGACATATTCAACCATCTTTAGCCTAGTCTTCCAGATCTACATTACTTTATTTCAAAATATTGGCTCCCTCTTATGGAAAGTAATTTAGAAATTTATCTTAGCCCAAGAGGCTTTTTCATTGTGGTTTTCTATTGGAAGAAAGACAAAAACACCGTTCTCAATTATGTATGATTATGGGAAGTGTAGAGAAGGGAAATTTGCTACTCATGAGTTCTCCTCACTCAAAGAGCCTCACGAGGTGAACTGCCCTAAACTATCTCAAGGAACAACAACAAGAGTTCTAGAATTTGAAAGAGTAGGTCACAAAGATTTCTTGGACAAACTAACAAGCTATCGGCCAAAGGAGAGTAGTGCAGAACACAAATGACAGCGCAACGCGTTGACATCCCTGAGGCATGCTAATGTCTCGTACGGACCAAAAAGCAAGAATGTCACAGAAAATGGCAAAGTGAATGCTTCTACTCTGATTGTTGAGAACTTCTAAAATGTAAGAAAGCAACAGAAAGCAATACGACTGAAATGAAGTGAAATAGAAATGATAAAGATAAGAAGGAAGGAAACACTTACAACCATGTGAGTGGTGAAGCCTCCAGCATGTGAATATCTTTAATTCCAACATGTGTAATATCTAGAGAAATTGTTGGGGCTGTATAGGGGTTTGCCTCAGTCAAACCCCCATTTTGGTGTTCCCACCTCCACAAACAACCAAGTTTGGAAAGAGAGAGATGAATCGAAATGGAAAGAGCATGTGGTGAAAACAAAACCCACTTCGGAGTAGAACCCACTCGATAAAGTAAGAGTGATAAAAGCAAAACCCCGCTTGAGGAGGAGACCACGTATCACAAAAGAGGTGATAAAAGCAATCCCCGCTCAAGGAGAACCTATATCACGAAGTAAATATGCAATGGATAAAGGATATGGAATCTCAAGATGCTCGCAAGCATAAGGCAAGGAATAGAGATGCGAGATCCAAGAGAGCTACAAAGAGTGTTCCTAAGGGAGCTTGAAAGAGCTTGAAGCTACTGTAATAAGTTGTGTGGAGCTGAGGGTTGGAATGGAGCTAGAGAAATGCTAGAGTGAAGCTAGAAGTAGAAGAAGAGTTGCAAATGAAGTGAAAAGATAGCATTTAATCAAGGAAAAGAAGCTTCTTGAGTTGTTTCAGGGCATATCGAGTCGTTACCACTGACCAAAGGAGGTGACAAGTGGCAAGCATGCACAAAAATGGTCCCTTAAATGTTGAAACATCGCAGGATGCTAGCGCACCACACAACCGTCTATGTGTCGTGCTAGTGTCCGGACACGTCACGCTACAAAATGACAAAAACGAGAAAGGTACAAAGTCCGATGTAAAGCTGACACACAAGGGTAGTTGTTGAAAAGGAGTGTTGGAGCATCTTGAGAGGGGAAAAGGTTGATGTAGGGGCTAAAATGAGCCTACACAAGATGCTAAGGAATGGACACTAAAGTAGATGCAAGAATGTATGTGAAATTGCAAGGGGTGCAATTTTGCGCCATTACAGGAAAAAAATTTGTTGAAGTTGAAATCTTAGCATCCAAAATTTGGTATGTCTACTAAATCATTCATAGTTTTACCAATTTGGGTTCGTCTCCCAAATCCCCCCTTCACTACTAGTTTGAATCATGTTTTACAGCTATTGGAAACTCTTTGGGCAATTTAATGTATACGAATGACAACTCAAGAAATTTTATCCACACAACCTATGCCAAGATTTTGGTGGAACTGGACATCTCCAAGGATCTTCTAGTGGATTTTTTTTTTAAGGCCAATGGACAATGTTGGAAACAACCTTTAGATTATGAAGGTTTAATTTTTGGGTGTAGGAGATGTTATCAAACCAGACACATTGTTGTTGATTTCCCAACTATTAAGTCTCATCCAAATTAGGAGGCCTCTTGGTGGAAGGACTCTTCCCCCAAACATTATTTTGTTGTGAACTCTCCTAAACAAAATATTTCTCCTACAAAGGTGGTCTCTAGGAAGCAAAATGTGGAGTTGGACAATATGATTTCTCTTGAGACAAAGGTCATTCAAAAATCACTCCAACTCTGTGTTTCAAGCAGCTTGGAAAGGGCAAAAAGTTATATGTGATCATCACTTACTAGCATCTCTGAAACAACAAAACATCCTTCAGACTCTTCCACTTTGGAAATGGGGTCTTAAAACTTGGGAGCGATGAACACACTCTCACTCCATGTTGCACTGACATCCTCAAATGGGTCGAGCGGTGATGGAAAATCAAAAGAAAATAGTCATTCAAAAGATCAAGGGTGGACTGAAGTAAGGAGAAGAAAATATATTCCTCCACATTAGATGACTTTGAGATCCTCCAAGGAGGGAAATATGGCAACATGATCTTTAGGGTTGTGTGATATTGTTTTGCCTCTTGCTTAGATGTACCTAAGTTGTTCTTTTGTTTTGATGGTTCCCAATTAGGGACCTTATTTGCACCCCTATCAATGGATTGATGCAATTCTCATTTTTACTATTTCCTATATGAGAGTGGACCACATGTCCACAACTTCTTATGGATCAAAAATAAATAAATCTAAAATGTACAATTATTAAGAATTACATATTTTTAATAATTAATATTGTATTAATTTATTAAAAAAATATACATTGTTGTCCAACTAGCATGATTCACAGTCTAAGAATGCTTTCTTGAGAAGCCCCATCACCCAAAGCACTACTATAGCCCACCACCATTCCCGACTACTTTCAACATAGCCACAGAAGGCTAATATAACCAACTAACTATACTTTGTCCTTTTAGCCAACTAACTATAGACAATGTATACTGTATTGCAAGAAAAGAGTTCACAAAACCAGAAGATTAACAAATGCCACCACTAAAACACTAGACGTATATCTTTGATAGAAAAAACAAACCCATTACATAGCCAGATTACGTGAAGCCATGCTCTTATGTAAATGCCCTAAACTCTCGAATCCAACCAAAATCTTGAACCGGTATGATTGTAGAATTTTATTTAAAAAGCCCACACCAACTGACGCCAACCTCCTCTACTCCATCAACTCAAAGCCCTTTAGGTCCAGGATGAAAGGATGATATTTAACCACTTCCCCCGGAACATCTAGAGCATTCATATTTTAGGGCCGAGGGACACCTACTCTTAAAGTCGTGGTTAATAGGGTTTCCTGTAGGCCCCCCAACAAGTCTGTTTGAATAATTTTCGAGTAATACCAGCCACCATTGTTTTCGACACATTTATGTCCAAAATCATTGCTAGAAACCTCGACACAATATTGGTATCCACACAATAGAATTCACCTTCAACCAAGAAAGCCTTACCGAGAATCATCTTCACTGCAACAATCAACATAAAGTCCGTCTCTGGCATTATGCTTTTAAGTCACTGGTCTGTCACCTCTCCAAGAAAAATCATCTGACGAACCTCGCTTGTTAGCCGAATCATAGTGTCCATTCCCCTGCAAACAATGGTGTCTACAAATAATCACACAATGAACTTTGATAGCTCTTCCATGAATTGAGAAATATATGTGCAAATGCCAACCTAAATGAGATATAAATCCGCTTATGTGTGTGAAAGACCCTTCTCTCCAATAACTTCACATGCCATCATATCAAATTCATCACCATTCTTTAATGTCCTTACTGAGATTACCTTATCGATGAGTGATGCGCGAAAATTATCTTAGCTAAACTTAGTAACCAATTACCTTCTCTCGGTCTTAATCGGATTACTCAATAGAAAGACCACTAAGTTTATCCACACTGCTCTTACTTTTTCTAGAAACCTTTAGGCTAAAAAATTACTACTTTCATGATTGCAACGTACTCCTCGCTTCAGAATTAACATGAGTGCTAACTTGGTGTAATTATGAATGAAGTGGCTGAATGTGCTGCTAAGCCACATCACTCGATCAGTTAGACTACCACCGCCACAATGACATGGCAACCAACCCATGCCTACTACCACCTCACTAGTATCCTCTCGTCGATTCGAAACTGAGCCTCGAGCATGAGGAGAATACTCATAATCTGATATAACCACACTGTAACTCAGAAAAAGTCGATGCCTGTGTAAATTTGAGACGATATCGCCACTCAATGGATGCGATTGATGCTTTCAAGACCAATGATTGTGGAAAGCATAAACAAATTGCCAGCGATGCACTATTTACACCAAACCGATTGCATATGCTATCCCAATTTGAACTTGTGTATCCTGGCTATGCCACCAAGAATAGGCTCTCCAAAACAACGTTTGTAAAGAGTTGCTCGCCCAACCATCCACCAGATCAAGTGTTACAACCTTTAGAAAGACCATCTGGAAGCTTTGTTACCACTATCTGATATACCTACCTCCACCTACAATCCAAAACTATGATGTGAAATGCCCAAACACAATCCCTTTAGTTACACCTGATGTGGGGCGGTGCAGTCCTAGATGAAAGCATCAATAATTAAACCGATTTTTTTTATTCTAACTTTCCACACCTCTCCTTGTGGAAAGCCAGCTGCCCAACCTCCCACTATTTTTAATAATTAATATTATTGTGTCATAATGTTATTTTTTCTTTATAAAATTACATCTTTAGGAACTATTTATGTTTTTACTAATATTATTAATATAAAAATTAAAATATCAAAAAAATTATAGTTTTTAATAGTAGAATTTCTTTTGATGTGTAAGATACTATATTTTATTGATATATCAAAAAAGATTACAGAGCCTTCACCATGAGAGACGAACACCACCTGATACTAACCAACCAACCTACCCCAACATAGACTGCATAAGGTCGAGTACCAATAAATGCAAAATGTGGGCATAAGTATTCAAAAACCCACCATTTGAGAGCCTATCACCTAAAACTAACAATCATCCATGTCATAATTACAAAGAACAATAGTAAATACCATAACCCTGTCACTCCATGAACCTGTTGGTAGCAGCAAACACTTGGAAATCTGGAACCACAAACCAGCCAAAAGAGTGTTCAATCTTGAATGCTTGCAATAGATAATCCACCCCCACCACAACTACTTGTTTGTGCTCCACCAAAGACATCCCCTTCAAGTCAAGAATAAAGGGGTGGTATTTCACCACCTCCCCAGGCTTGTAGAAGGTTGGGAAATCTCTGGGTCATGGCACCCTTGTCTTGAAAATAGCAACAGTGAGGACTTCTTCCAAACCCACCAACCGCTCAACCACAAAGAGTCGCCAAATCAACGCCTTTGCATCCTTCTTTTTCATTCGAATCTCCAACAAGAATGCTAGGAATCTGGAAGTAATGTGAGTCCCAACCCGTTTAGTTTCACTATTTGAAATGAAACCTCTGGGTAACACCATTTTCACTGCAGCCAAGATAAGCGGGTTGTATTTCTTCATAATCATCTTCAGTCGCTACTCCATCACTTCCCTGCAAAACACCATCTCCCTCACCGAGCTATTATTGCATTGACGATGAGACCAGGTTTTTCATATTGATTCCCACCTCACCCATCTTGCATCATCAATGCAATATCACCCACTTTACACACTTCCCAGTTGGCTAATATGTCATCCTAACTTTGGTGCCTTGTATCTGGTATGACCGCCAACATGGCAACAACCACAACCATCCTCAAAAAAAATGTCCACCATCCTGCCATCTAGGCCACATCTTCCTTGTCACAGACATAACACTGATAGTCGCAGTCTCTCCACATCCTTTTGTGGAGAGACGCCCCCCTATAGACCACTTTTTTAATAGTAGAATTATTTCAATGACAATTCATAAATTTTTTTAAAACAATTATTTATTAAATATTTTATAATATTTTTAGATAATATTGTCGACATCGAAAATTGATCTAGGCCTGCGAGCACCACTTTCGACATAATTTTATAATATCCATGGTCATTGATTAAATAATGTTAATTATTTAATTACCTTTCTAACACATATTTCCTCTATTAATTAAATACCCTTTTTAATTAATTCATAATAACCTTTATTCAACTTGATTAATTAAGTAAATCATATTTGTTTAAATATGTTGCTAACTAATTAATTATTCTTTCTTAATTAAATAATTTATTATTTAATTACCCCATTTGTCATATTTCAACTATAATTAAATATTTATTATTTAATTATTCATTTAACCCCCTTTATCTATAATTAAATATTTATTATTTAATTATTCAATTTATTCTTTTCAATAGTCAAATTAAATAATTTTTTATTTATTTAATTAAGTTTTTCATTTTCGAATGTTGAATTAAATTAACATTTAATTCATTATTAATTGTTTATGTCACATTCTTCTATCGTTCGGTTATCTAAATCATTCACTCACCTTTTGACTCCATATCTATTTTAAATCCACCAGTTATCTCTATGTTCGGTATCTGATCGTTTCTGCGAGAAGACTCTCTGTCACAACTAGTCAGTTAACTAGTTTTAACTCATGTTTGCATTCAAATACATTATTCTTCGAGTTCTAACTTTGTCTTTGACATTCAAAGTCTATTTCTTCTATTTTCGAAGACTCTTAACTGAAGATTAAGATCTTGAACTCTTGTTATTTCTATTTTCGAATAGTCTTGACACAAGATTAAGTTGTCATTCTAATTTAGTCTCTATCCTACACTCATGTTCTAGCTCATGTTCTATTTGACACAAAACTCACATCACATGACATTCATCAATCTCATCCATCGATTTCTCTTTCAATCTGAGCCGATCGTTCGAAAACCCAAAATCTATAAAATGGCCTATCATTATCATTATTCCTCCTCCCGAAATCATACACTTTTGAGAAGAAACTTATCTTTGATATTTTGTTTGGACATTCAACAAGCTTATGTTTGCATCAATACTGAAAATCTGAGGGAAATAATACTGAAAAGGAAAAATGGAGAAGAGCAATCGAGATAATTCGAAGGAGTGGACGCATATTTGGTGAGAGCTTTCCAATTGATTTGTTTAGTTTAATTTTGTTTACTTGTTTCGTTCTTTTTTGTTTGATTTAGATTAGGATTAACATCATCTATTCTAGTTGTAGATCATATCTGGATTTTATTCTATGTTACATTTGGTGAACCCAACGTGAACACGTTTCAAATTCGCACATCTTTTCATCTTTTCGTCCTTCTATTTTTTTTGTTTTTCAAGTTATCGTATGACACACTACATCTGTTCAAACAAATGACGCAACCACATCCATGAGCTGCATCTGCTTAATTCCGCAACACATCTGCCATTCTGCACCACATCCGCGAAACTGTCAACCACATCTGACTGTCAATATTTCGACCCGCAACTGACTATCAACACGAACCGCATCCGCCTATCAAACTTCAAGCTACATCTGTGGCTTGAAACACCACATCTAACTGGTAAAGATTTTTCTTTTTTTTATTAACTTTCATACATCCGCGTTTTCTTTTTTCTTTTTTCACCATATTTTCATTTTTTGCTAATGTTTGTTCGCAGCTATGTCAAGGAGGATTAACTTAGTTTTTGCAAGACGAAGCATAGAAGACAATAAAAACCAAAAACATATCTTTTCTATAGGACCAAAGCCAAAGACCAAAAAAATGAACTACTGATCAGTTTGCATGCAAGACCTAATGCCTTTGTGTTAATTTTATTTAGCAAGCTTTATGTTTGGTAGATAAATAATTATCATCTGGATTAAAAAGAATCGATGTTTGCTTTGTCTGGTGTGAAAGCACATTTATGTCACCCTTTACGATTCGGTATATCGGAGTATCCTCTCCCCTTGCGCAGTCATGTGATCCTGGGTGTAAGAGAAATAGTTATTGACTCTAGAATTTGGGCCTATCTTGGTGGAAAAAAGTACTCACCCCAAGATGACTCAAACCGGTAACACGCTTTAGCCAGCAACTTCCACCCAGTATATAAAAATAGATTTCTAGAGAAAGCCCATAAATCACGCTCACTATTCCGATGAGAAGGGCGTAAATGGTCTCTTGCCGAGCTGAATAGTGCCCCCACGAACGGAAAGGCCTTACTAAATACCATGTTGTAGTTTTGCCAAAATCCTACCTATTTGCTGGTGCAGCAAGGTCGGCCCTGTGAAGCTGTTTTATATTCTTACGGTTCATGTGTGGAGATGAGATGTATGCCATGGGAGTTTCATGGGTATAGTAGCTTGGCTGCCCCATATAAGTGAGTTTCATGGAGGGGAGCTAGTGGGTTCAAGCTACCATTCATCCACCTTGAATATGCGTAGCTGGAGAAATCCAAAAAGCCTAGGTTGTAAATGTTTTCGGGTCTTAATAGTTCTATTATCACAAACTGAAAATACATTGATTTATGTGCTTGTTTTTGTTGTATTCGTAAAAAATTTGATCAAACAAATGGAGTCATTCAAAACAACTTTCAAAAATCTGTAATTGTCAACAAAGTGAGTCGCAACTGTCATTTTTAACACCACATATGTCTTAGTGAGTCGCAATTGTTAGGGGAAATGCCGCATGTGTCTGTCAAAAAAGTTCATTTTCACAGTCTCGATATTACGAGCCGCAACTGTCAAAGTTTGAGTCACATGAGTATAAAACAAAAAGCCGCATGTGTATATGAAAGCCACATCTGTGAAACAAAAGACTGCATGTGTGTCTGTCATAAATTTAGGTTTACAGAGGTCCATATTCCGGGCTGCATACAATTATGTGAGTCACATCTATCATAACAAAAATCGCATCTGTGAAAAAGTCCAAACAGTCTGTCAATATCTGAAATGAGGTTTTAGTCAAATCACCGCATGTGCATTCGAAACCACATCTGTCAAAAATAGAACTGCAACTAATAGGTGAACCGCGTTTGATTGTCAACAGAAAACTTCGAAAACCACAAACTGAGTCTGAAACATTACTGCCATTTTCGCTTCTGTTTCTAAAGATCAACCTTGGACAGAAACTAGAAATTTTTTTCTCAAAAACCTTGCATTATTAGGTGTCATATATGTCCTAGTCATAAGTCATCCTAAGTTGTATGCATATAGATACTTCCTAGGAAATTGTATTTAGTTGAATAGAACAACTTTCTGCATCATTCGATAAGTTCATGTTCTGATTTGTCCTCATCATTGAACCTAGTCACTTTAGTCCTATTTAGTGAATATTTTCAGCTCAACAGTCTAGTTTGGAAAATTCACCTTGTCAATTGTCCTTGTCCTACAATCAGGTTCCTTGGTCAAACACAAATCATTGCATGCATTTATTCCATAGGTGGTAGGTTATACCCGTCTTAGACTCATTTATCGTCATAGTCTACTCGAGATTTTGAATATTGTCTGTCCTACCATACGTCATCTTAGTATATGTCTTTTTAGAAATCATTTTAGCAACATCCTTATTCTCAGAAAATCCACAAAAAACATAGAAATAGGTCATATCATTTTTTAGACATAGTCTGCATTACCCTTTTTTGAGCAACTTTTTGTGGTCGAAACAAGGTCTCAAAAGAAACATAAAGCAATGTTGGACCCCAACGAATTCATCAATCCATTCGAAAATCAACCGTCAGGAAGTGAGAGACCACACAAACCTTTGCTTGAAAAACATGTCACTAGAGACACACATGGATTAATTTATATAGAAGACATAGACACCGATGTACAAGATCCTAAGTTTGCATCCTTTATGGATGAGTGTTTGGCAAATGATCCCCAATGATATCTAGCAAAGTTGCTAGTAGAAGGTGCCACACTACCACCAGGATTTGATATTCATACTTTGAAACCACGGTCTACTCAACCAACTCAAACTGCGACGTAGTGTTTATATTCCCCAAATTACCGCAGTGATACCAACTAGCATATCTACTCAAACATCGTCAATTGTAAGCACAATCCCTTTCAACGTAACACAGGGTTTACAATTTACTGCGGGAGCAACTTCCTCCAACCCCTTTGGCACCAACACTACTAGTAAGAGATCCAAAGTTGGCATGAGGATTCCTATACCACATCAAAACATTCAGACAAGAAATATTCCCAAACCCAATCAGAACATTCAGACAGGAAATATTCCTATACCAAATCAGAACATTCAGAAAAGAAATATTCCTCTACCAAATCAAAACATTCAGACAGGAAATATTCCTATACCAAGTCAGAACATTCTAACGGGATATATTCCCTCGCCAAATCACAACCCGTCATAGAACATGGCATATCAGAACACCTACATTGATCCAAACAATGCAAACAACATGTCCTTGACACAAGTAGATATTCTCCAAAACCAAATGCAAATGCTTCAAAAATAGATGGACAACATGTCTATGTCAGGCAAACGAACTATCTCAGCGCAAGACCTATGTCCATGTCCTTTCGACAAAGTGCTTTACATGACACCCTTCCCCCATGGGTACATTATGCTGAATTTGCCTAAGTATAATGGGAGGAAGAATCCTTTAGAACACATTAGAGAATTCTCAATGGCATGCATGGACATATCGTATGACCCCACATACTTGATGAGACTATTTCCGCGAACCTTTATCAGGATAGGACTAGAATGGTTTTCTAAATTACCATATGGTATACGATCCTGGGGTGAATTACCTGAGAAGTTTTTCAAACATTTTTCCTTTAACATAGACAATGAAGTAACAATAGCAACCTTATGCCACACAACACAAGAAGACGGTGAAAATTTCACCACTTTCTTCCAGAGATGGAGAAGTCTAGCTAGTAGATGACCAGTTGAAATACCAAAAAAATAGAAGGTCGCGATATTCCTTGAAAACATCAATCCAAAACTGAGAGATGACTTAAGGGTACATTGTTGTACTTCATTCCTAGACTTGGTTAAAAAGCGCATCATCCTTGAAAAAGATCTTATTGAAAAAGGCGAAATAAAAGTACCAGGCAGAAACCCAGTTGTCCAACATCAAAACGCACCTAATGATTGAAACAAATTATGGTCTAGAAACAAAAATGTTACAAATGACAACATTGTTGATGCTAAAACCATACATACGGGACCAGTTATCACACTTAAAGGTTACAACCCCAATCAATACATGATAAATAGTCCAGATCAAATAGCCAATTATGTCCAAAATTCACAACAACAATGACCACAAAGGAGATTTCCTACACGTGAATTTACCCCTTTAGGGAAACCAATCAAGACAGTTTTTAAAGAGTTGATTAAACATAATCTCATTAAACCTTTGGAACCAAGAGAGTATGATCCTAGATAGTTTAAACCTTCATGGTGGGATGACAATGCCTATTGTGACTATCATCGAACAAAAGGACACAACCTACAACAATGTCGACAATTGAATAATATTATCCAACACTTTGTTGAAAATGAAACCATATAGGTCAATGGGCAGAAAAATACAAAGAACAGTGATCATAAGGTCTTCACAGACCCATTACATGACCACACGAAAGGAAAGGCCTCCAGTTCGAGAACCAAGAATAATCCATCAGCCAATTATACCAATACCAAGTATGAATATGGTAAAGGAATGATCATAAATCACCTCGGAGCTGCAAATGAAAACGTCAATACCATCATCATTAAGAAGCATCCAGAATGTGTTGTAAACACACACAGAACTAAGATAACTATTCCAGGTCCTTCTAAGCCACCTACACAATCTTCTAAGTTTAAGTACAATTTCCTCGATCAATTGAGCAAAACCCCCGCACAGATCTCTATTTTGGAACTATTGACTTTATCACTTGAGCATCGAGCCATTCTTGACAAAGCTTTACAAAATACGACCATTCCTACAGACTTAGATGCCAATCATTTCGAAGAAATGGTAGGATATTTAACCAACTCGCATCATGCCACATTTTCCCAACAAGATTACTCAATCGAAAAGTCTGATCATAATGACCCATTACATCTTGAAGTCCTATTCCATCAAACCAAAGTCAGACGATTCTTGGTAGACAGAGGAGCGGGTTTGAACCTGTGTACCCTGAAATTGGTTAAGGCATTAGGATTCTCAGAAGAATGCGTAGACACCTCTAAGAGTATAGTCATCAAGGCTTACGATGATGAGGAAAGATCATCCAAAGGAGTTGTCACACTCCCTATCAGAACTGGCCCAACAACTATGAACACCAACTTCCAAGTCTTGGATCTCACCCTTTCGTACAACTTGTTGTTAGGTAGACCTTGGATACACATAATGAAATCCGTACCTTCAACATATCACCAATGTCTTAAATTCCCATATAATGGCACCGAGATCACAATTGATGGTGATCTAGCTCTGTTTCAATATGGTACAAGCCTAAGGGAAATTCCACAATGATAGGTACCAGTTAACCAAGAAGCTTCATCATCCACTTTATCCCTATATGTTGACCCATCCAATCTTACTAAGTCCATTTCATTCAAACCACCATCATCCAATCCTAAAATCGAGGTCCAAGACAAGGGTTGTGGAGAATATTACATGAAGGCATCCTACTGTGTCAGTCAGCTGGTTCCACCTAAGGCATATGGTCTACCCATGCCAGATAAAAGACAATCAGTAGTCACATTTCATGTTCCCCCTACAATGACATTGACCAAATGGGGAGAGTTAAGTGAAGAAATTGTGGATCAAGATGATATTACGTCCTAGTTGTATCAAGAAGACAATGAATACCCCTCACCGTCTATTCAAATAGTTAAGGATCAATATGGAAAAGGCTTTAAGATAATGCAAAATGAAGGCTATGATGGGCACAATGGGTTAGGACTACATCAAAATGGAAAGACGGAACCGATCACTATTTCACCATGACTGAAATACCTAGGGCTAGGGTTTCAACCGCTTAGAATTGGGTTTCCTAGTACTTCATCGCCATTTCAAGAGGAAGTGAGTGCTTGTGCAGACATCGAGATATCTCATGAACCACTTCCCCCAGTTTATGATGAATCTCCTGACTCAAGCGATTGTGAATGGGATTCCCTTTCCTCTACCAATACCATTAACATAGATGCTCTATTTGGAGAATTGGACCTAAAGATAAAACATGTACCAAAACCATCTAGTCCCCATCATAGGAAGCACTTGTCCAAAGAAGAATGGCATAAGAAATATTATTGGGAAACCCTTGATCATGCATCTTGGGCACCTGACACACCATTTTCTAACGATTCAACCTTTACAATAGTCCCACAGCAAAGTATACCTACCCATAGGAAAAGAACAAGGAGTCAGTCCAAAACTTCAGTGACCATGTCAACCACTCTATATTCACCTTATTAGCTTCCACCTTCAATAAATCTGATGATGACATGCCTCTCATATATCTCGAACTTATCAACTAGGATCAACAAGGTACACCCATCATAAACACATTCGAGAACGACGAAGCAATTTTTGAGTTCATGGGACTTCGAGAAGGCATACCAAGAGGGGATCATAAAGCTGGTTTTACCATAGACTTGGATGAAAAATCATATTTTGAGGAGTCTATTTACACCTCTAGTCTCAAAAATAAAAATAAAAAGAAAAAAGATGAAAATGAGAAAAGTGATGAGTCCCTAGGTGAAAACAGAAAGGCGCCTTTGGATGAAGAAACAGTCAAAATAAAGGATGTATCCAACGGTGAAAACCTCTTTGAGGCACCCAAGGATAGAGGTTTAAATATTCTCCCCGTTGAACAGGAAAAGTCACCAATGCTAGTAGAAGAGTCTATTGAGGTCAACATAAATACAGAAGAAAACCCTCGGCATATATACTTGGTAGCATCATTAACAGAGGCAGAACAACCTGAGTTTAAGGAATTCTTCACAAAGAGACATAAACTTTGCATGGTAATACACTGACATGCCTGGGCTAGATTCAGACCTAATATTGCACCATCTACCATTACAGCCAGGTATTAAGTGAGTCAAACAAAAGTTAAGGAAAATGCATCCAGAGATTGCTCTACTGGTCAGAGCAGAACTTAAGAAACTCTTGGATGTTAGATTTATAAGAACTATAGACTATGCCGACTGGATTTCAAATCTTGTACCAGTGACTAAACCAACTAGGGGCATCCACATTTGCACAGACTTTAGAGACATCAACAAGGCATGTCCTAAGGATGACATCCCTTTGCCAAACATAGACATGATAGTAGATATTACAGCAGGATATGAGATGCTATCCCTCATGGATGGTTTCTCTGGATATAACCAAATCAAAATCGTAGCTGAAGACAAACACAAGACAGCTTTCACGTGTCCATGGGGCACATACTATTGGAATGTTATGCCTTTTGGCCTTAAGAATGCAAGACCTACCTATCAATGGGCAATGACTACGATTTTCCATGACTTTATAAATACTCTCATGGAAGATTGTGTCGATGACATTATAGCTAAATTAGAAACAAGGGCAGATCTTTTGAAGGTTCTAGACAAGATATTCCAGAGGCTAGAGAATTACAATGTCAAGTTAAATCCAAAGAAGTGTTTCTTTGGAGTGAAATCAAGGAAACTTCTAGGGTATATCATTTCTAGAAGAGGCATTGAAGTAGATCCAAAGAAGGTAAGAGCTATCATAGAAATGCCTCCTCCAGTCAGCATTGGTCAAATAAGAATCCTATAGGGAAGATTACAGTCCATTAGGCGTTTCATTGTACAACTGGTAGATAAAATAAACCCATTTCAACATTTACTCAAGAAAGGAGTACCATTTGTGTGCACACCTAAATGTCAGAACACTTTCCAACAAATCAAGGACTATTTGCTCACTCCACCAATCTTAATGCCACCTATAGATGGAAAATCATTGATACTATGCATTTCAACAACTCAGTTAGCATTAGGAGCTCTTCTCACACAAAACGACGATCAAGGTCATGAGAGAGTAGTCTACTACATTAGTCATACCTTAATGGGATATAAATTAAATTACAGCAACATAGAACATGCATGTATTGCAGTAGTCTTTGCTACTCAAAAACTTCGGCACTATATGCTCAATCGCCAAACAATGTTGGTCGCAAAGATTGATCCCCTCAAGTATCTCCTAAGTAAGGAAGCATTAATAGGATGATTGGCTAAATGAGTTATGATACTTAGCAAGTATGACATCCAATATGTAGAGAGGAAGGCTATAAAAGGGAAGGTGATTGCAGATCAGTTAGCCGATGCACCCATGAAGGCAAACCATCCTTTAGTGGCGGATTTTCCTGACGAATTTGTCTTCAACATTGACACTAGAACAAAATGGAAATTATACTTTGACGGATCACATACAAATCGTGGTTCAGGAGTAGGTATCCTATTTGTTACACCTCAAGGCGATACTATTCCTAAATCATTTAGGATTTCTTTCCCTTGCACCAACAACATAGCAAAGTATGAAACCTTAGTGACAGGATTAAAAATGGCAGCTCAGTGGAAGATTAAGAGTCTACATGTTTTGGCAATTCTTAGTTAGTAATCTGGCAAGTAAATGATGATTATGAGACTAAGGATGAGAAAATCACCCCCTACAAGCGTATGGCCGATAATTTCAAGCAGTACTTCAATGAAATTACCTTTCAACAAATACCATGTATTTAGAACAGGGTTGCAGATGCTATGGCAGTTGTAGGTTCCTTATTGGATATTCCGAGCAACGTGCCTAAGTTTGAGTTTCTGGTTGAACAATTGTTGGTCCCCACCTATGATGTCCCTAATTCTGGGATGGTGTGTACAATTGTTGGTCCTAATTCCCCTTGGTATAAAGACATATTCGGCTATCTAATTGACCAAACCTTACCTCCAGACCTATCAAATAACCAACGCCGAACCTTCATCCATAAGTTAGCTAAGTACACCATCATTGAAGAAACTTTATATAGAAGTACCTTAGATAACGCCCTAATGAGATGTCTTGATGTTGAAGAAGCACTAACAACTTTGCAACTAGTGCACGAGGGTATATGCGGATCCCATTCGAGTGGTCCTACTTTAGCCCATAAGATTATGAGACTAGGTTATTATTGGCCTACAATGGAGAAAGACTCATATATCTTTGTAAAGAAATGTAGATAGTGTCAGATACATGGAGATTTGATAAGAGCGCCAGCACAGGAGCTTCGTCCGATTACATCACCATGGCCCTTTTCCCAATGGGTACTTGACCTCGTAGGTAAGATACACCCTCCATCATCCAATGGCCATAAATTCATCATAACCGCCACCGAATACTTCACCAAATGGATTGAAGCTATTCCCATGACCTACTTCACCAGCATGCAAATATCTAAGTTTATCCTAAACTATATCATTTTTCGGTATGGCCCTAATCCATAATCACAGACAATGGCCGCCCATTCAAAAACCAAGAAGTATATCATCTATGTGAAGAGTTCCATATCAAACATCATTTTTCCGCCCCGTATTACCCACAAGGTAATGGCCAAGCCGAGACATCTAATAAAACCATTGTTAGAATCCTGAAAAAGACTATCAATGACATTGGTCATGACTGACACCTACAGCTTAATCCTGCCTTATGGGCTTATCGCATAAGCATTCGTACTCCCACTGGCACCACTCCATACTCCCTAGTCTTCAGATCCGAAGCTATCTTACCTATTGAGGTTGAAATACCTTCCCTAAGGGTATCCTTGAAGGGTCACATTGACGATGAATAATATCATGTATCTAGATTACAAGAGCTAGAATTACTAGATGAACGAAGATAGAGAACACTAGAACATTTGCAAGCATATCAGAATCATCTTCCTCATAGCTATAATAGGAAGTTCTCAATAGACACTTTGACATTGGTGACCTAGTTTTAATGGAGAATCCCAAGAATCAAGCTGAACGAGAAAAGCCAGCAAAGTTTGAGCCTAATTGGTTAGGGCCTTATATTGTCACAAAATATTTTGGGTCAGGAGCATACCAACTCTCTACTCCTGAAGGAGAGCCACTTTTGTCACCAATCAACAGCTTGCATCTGAAGAGGTTCTATGTGCAGCTTCTGAGAATCTATCTCTTAGTCTAGAAAATGCAAAAAAAAAAATGAAAAAACAAAAAAATGGTTACCTTGATGAGAACTTGGCAAACAGGCGTCTTCGTAACACCAAAAAATTTGAGAAAATTAAAATAGTAAAGAGAAATAATTCGTCCAATAGTGAAAAACACTTCGGCGACGCTATGGATAAGTACCATGGTGAAAACCTGGAAAACAAGTGTTATGTGTAGTCAAACTCGCTCTTTCGTCTACCATAATTCCAATCAAACTTTTTAATCATCCATCATAATAAATGGTTGTCTTATCCATTGCTTGGAACGATTGACATCAAAGTCCATTCTATCACATTCCCCACTCCATCTTGCAAGTCTTATTCCTGACTAGGGGCAGAACCTTGTTCTCTTCCCTGAAGACCTTGTACATAATGTCACACCCTCGAAAATGTCTTGAAAAAAATCCCAAAAATATTAGAAAAATTCAAAAATCCAAAAAAATCAAAACATGTCAGAAAATACCAAAAAATAGAGTCAAGTAAGTCATGTTAAGTCAATCATAGACATAGTCGAACTACGTTGCCTCTTCGACTGGGATGTAGGAAGGCCATCAGTCGATGTGCCCTCGAGGCATTAGGTCTATTTGTCTAGGTTTTTCATGTATCACACACATTAAAAATCATGACTCTTTGTACATTCATAGTCATTGGTCGTGTTGAACTATGAGGTCTTTGCATGTACAATGTAGGCAAGACTAATGAATTGATGAGCTCCCAATACCACACTACGTCAGTCCAATAGGGTTTATCACATTCACATTCACTATCACACATGTTGTATATCGTCAGCTTAAATACATATCTTCAGTCAATTATGTCAGTTAAATTTTGGTCGAACTACGAGGTCTCTGTGTGTACTATGTAGGCAAGGCCAATCAATTGATGAGCCCCCGAGGCTGCATTAGGTCAGTCCTTTAGGGTATCATCTCATGTCCTACACTATCAACACACACACACACTTTTTAAATCATTCAAGGAATCAAAACAAGTCATGCATCAACAAGGCAAAATATCTCAAAGCCATCAATTCAATATCAAACACATTGTCAGAATGATCAACTTATGTCTTAGGGAAGATATATCTTTCTTGTCAACAGACGCTGTCAAATTGTCATAGCCTCATGTTTCTTGTCGCATCAACGTCATCAAGCTCCAACGTCTTATACGACACGTGTCTTTTCTAAAACTAGGCTTTGTCATGCCTTATATAGAAGTCACCAAGTCGAAACCAGACTCAACGTCTTATGTGGTATGCATCATCCCTCGCATTACACTATGTAAAACATCAAACAAATCAAAAATTCCTACAAGATCAAGTTTTGGAAAATACTTTTATTTGGATTTATGACTTTATATCTTATTTTGTCTTATATTTTTATCAATTTGTGAATTAAGTATGGTTACTAGCTTTCTCAAGGATGTCTCAAGACTCTTTTTCTTTGACTATTGTCTGTCAACTGTCTTTTTAACTTTGGTTTCTGAGTCATGTAACTAGTTACCTCAAGGATGTCCTATCAAGGATTTAGAGGAGCAATGATGTCTCATGACCCATCTTTTATTTTTTTGATGTCTGTGGTTTGTCAAGACAAAACGACTGGGGCAACTTTGTCCTTAGTATGAGTTAAGACACTCCTTGTCTACGACTATCTATTTTTAGCAGATGGATGACTTTGTACACTATGTTCTATTTCATATCATGGTGTGTACTATCCATTTGTGTCATGTCCTGCCCAATCATGATAAAAAAGCAAGCATAGCATTTATGGAAAAATATCGAAGATCATATGTTTTTCTCAATCAATCAACCTTCGTTATTTCTTACTAACATTCTAAATTCATTCATGCTAACATTTCTCTTCTTTGACACAATGATAAAGTCCTATGACACAACAAAAACATTAGATCATTTGCATATGCATACATATTATAAGTATTTCATATAGTTACATTGCATTTTACACATATAGGAACATTGACATCTTCAATGCATATCTACAAAATCATGACATAATAGGAATTTCATCATCATAAGGTACATAATGGAAACATTGCACCTACATATCACCATCACATATAAATAAGCATCATATAGAACATTACATCCATTCTCAAATAGAATCATCATAAACATCATAAAATGCATAACTCATCACATGTAGAAATATTCATTCATAACACATGTACATACATCATATATGAAACATAATCATATAGAAATAATGCATCATCCATAAAATAGAACTGCATATCATATACAAGCCATCAAAATCATATATATATATCACTCAAAATAATGTGTCACAGTACAATGTCCGAGTATATCCATAAATAAAAATGAGCTTGTAGGCTCTCTGATCAAAATGCAATATCTACACATATAACAAGTGTCAATGTGTCCCACTGCCACTACTTTCATGTGGTGAAGGTGGTGGGAAAATCCTCAAAGGTGCTCTCTATGAGGTGGAAGGCCTCTCATATAGACCTTCCCTCGGTGGTCCTATGACACACTTTGTACTCCGTGTCGTGGTATGACTCCTGCTCTGTGATCTCTGACTACGAACCTCTAAAAAGGTAGGAGCTCATCTCTCTGCTGACACCACTACCTCATATAAATCCCTGTAATAAGTGGCTCTCTCTAGTGATCTAACTAACTCATGTACCATACCATCAGATGAAGTGCCACTACATAGACGTCTGACCTCTGTGAACTTTTTCTCTATCTCCTGTCATCGGGCTATGGCCTGATCCCTCTCCATTAGTGCACTGTCTCTCTCTGCACAGACATTGTCTCTCTCTGCATGGGCACTGTCTCTCTCTATCTGCATGGAATCAAGCTCTACTATCACCAGTATTAGTCTCTCCTCCATGGCCTCCCTATCACCATCCCTAGGGGCATCATCCTCCCATCTCCCCTCCACAATCCGATCTTTGACCTCTCTCTCCTGCTCCTCAACATTGTCCTCCCCATACCCTGCCAGAATACCTAGAGGATCTATATCCATATCCATATCCTCATCCTCTGCGACATCCTCTCCCCCAATATCCACATCAACTACCTCCTTGGCAGCATGCTCATCTTTGACCTGTGCATCAGCTCCACCTCCAATGTCCAACATCGGTACATCCTCTACCACTGTCTCTCGGATAGGTGAAATTCCACCTACCTGACCCCCTCTCCGCCCTCTTCGTCCTTGTCTACTGCCTCTGCCACCACCCCCTCCTCTGCCATCATCCCCCCCACCCCTCCCTCCAACTCTTCCACCTCTACCTCTTTGTCATCCTCTCGGCCCTAACCCTCGTCTCTCAACTGGTGTCGGTTGATCTGGATCTGTGTAAGGAATCGGATGATGCTCTGCCCACCATGCGTCATATGCAACTGTAGTCCTTGGATATGTTGCTCTATCTCTCCATCCCCACTTCAATGGTTGTAAAGCTTGTATCTCTGCCTCTGTAGTAGCTACTGGAATCATGGGCCCCCAGTTTGGAACCTCTATGGATGAACGAGCAAACTCTGCTCTACCTCGAGGCTCATCCTAAACCTCTTTGAACTGTCTCAAAACTTGCTCTAGCAAGTGTCTCTCTATAATGTGCACACTCAAAACAGTCCTCCCAATTAGGTACTGTGTCTGTCTACAATATGGAAAATGTCTATCCTCATCAGACCACTACTCACATTTCATGTATGGTCTCCAAGTGAACTGATCTAAGATATCGAGTGCATGTCTACAATATCCAGTATCTCCCACATGACTCTGAGTGATGTTTCTTGTGTACCGAAAAACATACAGAGATCTAGCCTGTCACTCTATAGTAACCAGAGGATAAAAAACAGCTATCCTCTCCCATGCCCAAACCATCAGAAGAGTGGTCCCACAACTTTGCGACTATGCGTCTCTATATGCAATATCATGTAAATGGAAATATAGCATCCCTAATAGACATGGACCCCAGGCATACACGGTCTCTCTCTCTAACATACCCACCAACATCTCTCCCCATCCAACAGGAAAACCATGACCCCTTCGATCTGGTAATACTATCCCACCTATTAGTGTACATAGTATATAGTCAATCCTCTTATATCTGTCTACCAACACCGGCCATCTGATCTCATAATGCTCAATTTTGAGCCTACTAATATCATCAACCTGATAAAATCTGGCTAGCTCAGTCAATCCACGTTGGGTATCGTACATCACCCACTCTCCTCTGATCGAAAGTCTAAGTATCTTGTACACATCCTCCAATGTGATAGTCACCTCCCCAGTCGGCATATGAAATGATGATGTCTCAGAATGCCATTGCTCGCATAACACGGTGAGCATCCCTCTGTGTGCCTGAATTGTGGGCATCAAAAGACAATGACGAAGACCAAGTCTCCATCAAAGCCGTATCTCTGCACTACTCAGACGATCTCTCAAATCAAAGGTTTCCAAACGTGTCTCCCGCATGTAGATCAGATCTAAAACAACCTACATTTCAACCAACATGTCAAAAAATTTCAAAAAATTTTACCAGCCAAATGTGGCTCACTTTACTAGATGTGGTGCATTCATACAAATGTGTTGCAAGACAAAGCATTTTTGTTGCATATTCCATATGTGGTGCACATCACCAATCCAATTTCTACATACTACAAATGCAATGCAGAAAATAAAATGGGTAAGTGCACCAATCTGTGACAGTGCGCCAATTGTCTTTCTAGACATAAAATGCAAAAGTCGGGTTTGGGACCCTCATTTTGTCTTCAACCCGTGGCTTGAGAAGGAAGATTTCAGGTCTGCAACTCGCACTCACCAAATCTCCTCCATTCTTTACATCCTTAGCTTGCCATTTTCCATGAGAATGCCACCAACACATCAGAGAGGTCGAAGATTGGAAAGAGGTGTGTATTTTTATTCTATTTATTTCAAATTTGATTTGGAATGCAACTTTAAATAGATTTTTATAATAAAACTTTGTTCTAATTCTCAGGGAATGAATCTCCACCTCAAAACATTAAGATTTCACAATCACCCCCTCATGAAGAGCCTCCTATACAAGAATAACCTGAAACCCCTCCATCAATTCATAGGCATCCTCAAGGAACACAAGAAAATATTCAAAATCAAATTGAAAACAATAAAAGAGACATTCAAGAATTAATTGCAAGATTAACTGAGCATGCCAAAACCCACCCTTCTAGGAGAGGGATTTCTGAATCATTGAAGTCAATTTTAACTCATGTAGGAGAAATGAGCGAGCAAATGAATTTTTGGTCAACTAAGAGAGATGAGATGAGGCAATTTTATGCTAATGGTTTGTCATATGCAAATGTCTAAAAACTAAAAATTAGCAAAGGCAAGTTGTGTGCCCTATTTAAAGACCCAAAAACCAATGAACCTTTGTCCCATGCATGCAGGAGGTTCCCCATCCATTGGTGCCACCATGATTTAATTAGAAACAAATTTTGGGAGTGGTGGTGGATGGTATTTGACCAACCTCCATGCAATAACCATGAGGTGCTACAATACTTTTTGAGGAAACTCTATTGCGAGTTTTTGCTCAATAAAATGCCAAACTATTTTGACATCTTAGACTTTTAGGGTAGAGGTGGGGTCTCCACACACAATATACCTGTTGCACAACGTAATCCACAGTTGGCACCGAAAGCCTTGGGCAGATCCATGGTGGAGCATGTCATTATTCCTTCCATTGTTAAGGACAGTGTAGAGGTGGACATGATGAAGTCGATTGGCTCACTCACCTAGACCATTTTACAGTGTGCGAGTCCTCTAGTAGAGCCTAGTGTGGAGGAGACGTGTAGGCCCCGAGCTCCACCCCACCATTGTGGCGCTTGTGGTGTTGTTTGCACGTACGATTATCAAGGTGCTTGTGATGCAGCTACACATCCTACGTCAGTTACAGAGGTGATGACTTTCACATATGATATTATGAATGACACATTCGGCATTGACACTCGGGTAAAATTTAGAAAGTTATTTTAATGTTGTTTATTAAAATATATTTTGAAATTTAAGAATAAATAAATTAGTAGAATTTTGATATGATGAAATTTCAGGGTCCCACTAATCATGAGGGATTCTCTATTCCTACAGACCCTTATACATTATCGACAATGAGTCCACAGGTATGCAACTAGTATTAAAGATATTATTATTGCATTTGAACAGTTGAATGTTATATTTGAATGTTTGTCTCATTACATGCTTCGGATTTCAAACAGTTTGCTTGTGCACCTTCTTCCTCCACACCTCACGATTCATATCCTCAAACAACGTACACTCAGGTAGCCTTTATTCATTAATAGGGTTGTAAATCTATGTTAGCTAGGTTTCATGATTTTGCGTATATACAAATCTAAAAAATTGATGAGAAACACAAACATTGCATTCAAGTATTCCTTGATCATGTCACATTATGTTCTCCTATATCAACATGATACCTGAGATATTGTTGCATTTGTAGCTATTGACAAGAGATAGCCTTGGTGATGTTGGTGGCACGATGGACCATGGTGTTGCTGTAGCAATAGATAGTTCTAATCCATTGAGAGAGGTATGGAATAGATTAGTCAATTTGAAATTATATTTTCTCTTTTGTGGTCTATTATAAAAAAAATTCACGATAATTTTATGTATTTTAATTTATGTCTTCATGGTTGCTATAGGTGGTTGTCACTCCAGATCATGGCCATGGTGATGCTTTAAATGTGCATGATGACTATATGTATGAGGTAAGTGATTATATTTTGTTATATGCCATTCCATAATTCAATTTCTATGTTTTAACATCTTTACTTTTAATTGTATCAGTTGAAGGTCCAGAGTGAAGAGAGGAGGAGTAGCGGGCATGTTCAAAAGACAAGACAAGCAACAGTCACTCCATCCAGCCAAATTTCGAAGGCAGCACGGGATCTATTTCCTTCCCTACAGGGAAATGACTATGTATTAGTGTTGTTTGTTGTATGCCTATGTGGCATTTTGGAACATATTTTTTGTACTATTGATATATATATATGTGATATTTTATGTCCAAATGGTTCCTTTGTACTAAGCCTATATGGTTTTTTTGGATATTTTTATATACTTTTATCAATATATATCATTGTATAGCCTTTCGGATTTTTGATTAAAGAAACTCTTATTTTGCTACTGCCATTCTTGAATGATGTTATCATGTGTATCATGTAAGTTGTATGCTTGAATGTTGTAGGCATGGATTTTGTTTACATCCAATGCTTAATTAATTACTGTCGAATGCTTAATAAGCCCCATCTAAAGTGTATTGTACAAATAAGCTCCATTCATGGTGGTTTGTATCCTTTGGAATGCTTCAATTACTTGTGCCTCACCACTACAGAGGCGAGGAGACTCAAACCCAATCAGTCTGGCAACCTGCCTTCAAGGGGCTCCTAACAAGATTAATACAACCTATTTTGAGCAATCTACACAACCTCAAAGCCCCATCAAACCAAACTCTTCATTCAACACCTTACCCAACAATCCACCCTTTTAGCACTCTAATGCAGAGCCAAGGTGGAGAAATTTCACAACAATGGAAATGTCAATTCTCAATCAAGAACTCTTCGTCATAATGATTCAGCCTAATAGGCATCAACCCACCCTCAAGGATCTCAACTCCTCAACCTTACAAATGAACAACAAGACTCCACCAAGGCCCTACAAAGACCATCAACATTCATACAATGATAATTGAATCAATTGACAACAATCCCTAAGTCAGATTCATCCAGGTTTCCAAAACTCACATTTGTGATTGGTTATTCTTGTAGTACTCAAAACTCAGTTTTAGCCAGATTTCTCCCAACCTTTCCAAAACACTAGAAAATTAAAAGATGGATTGAGATACCCTTTTCAAGGCTACACAACATATCAAAGAATCAGTGGTCTCTCTTTTAGACCGACATAGACTTTCAACACACCTACTTCAATTTTGGCTTCACAATTAGCCCTTTTTTTCCAAAGGGACCACCCTTCCAGCTTTAGGTATCTATCCAAATGCCTTGTACAGTCTTAGGTCATGGTGCCAAACCTCAAATTTTGTCATTATTTTGTGTCTATAGAGCCTCTAACTCACAAAACCCAAGAAACCCTCCTAAACCTTCACAAAATCAAGGGTTTTAAAGAAACATACAACTCTAGACCTCTCTCAACACTTCCAAAGCCCCAAACACATCAAAATACTTCTACAAAGACTCATCAAACCCTCACATAACCCTTACAGGCATTAATTCTTAAAAACCTTTGTTTGGTTCCTCACTTCCATGTTGGAAAACCCTTGTTCAGTCTTAGAACAGTCACAAAAATACCACATAATTATGAATCCTTATTCTAGAGTGAGTTGACACACTTATTATAACATGTTTTCAATCAATCCACTAAGATACAGTAGCAAATAGCAGGTGGATTGATTGTTACATCATAAATTTCCCCTCAAACTCTTGATTTAGCAACACTGGGACAGTCACTGTTTGTGTTGGTTCTCTCTACAAACAAAGAGTTAAGACACCAAATAAAAAATAAATGAATTAGAAAACATATAGAAACATCCTCTAAAATTATTAGACCATGAAGAACCTGTATGTTCCCGTACAACACTCAAAAATATCAAGAAAACAATATTTTTCTAGAAAATTGCTCAAAACTGTGGTGTTTATTGTGTAAAATTGTTACAAAACTTCTTCCACTCTCCCATTCGAGCCTTGGTAAGGATTTTTAAAGAATTTTTCAAAAATCATCTTCTCCCCAACACCCATAACCAACCTTGGGATTAGTTGGTCCCTTAATTACATTTGTTTGTGTTAAAGTTGCTTTGTCAGCATTTTACAACTTATATGATTTCTAATTGACTTCTAAGACACAAAACACCCTTTATTTGCATTATGCTTGATCTCTCAAAGCTTATTAGACAAAATAAACCTAAAGACACTAAAATTTCCCTATTTATGTATTCAAATAAAAAAATTGATGATGTGGTGTAGGTGCTCCTGCACCAAACTCAAAACCCGGTCCAAGCCTAATTTCTCCCAACCTTTCCAAAACACTTGACCATTTAAAGGTGGATTAAGATACCCTTTTTAGGGTTACACAACATATGCCAAAACTAATAGTAACTCATTTGGAACAACATGAACTTTCAATACACCTCCCTCGCTCTAGGCTTCATAATTAGGCCTAATTTCCAAAGGAACCCCCTCACAAACTCACCTCCAAACCAAGGAAACTTGAAATATTCTTAGGGATGCTCACCAAAATCAGGATTCTCCCATTTTAAGAGCCCCAAGAACTTGTTCTATTCCTCTACGCACAAACCATCCTAAACCTTCACAAAAACAAGGGTTTTAAAGAAACTGATAAGTCCAGACCTCCCCCAATCCTTCCAAAGGTCTAAACACCCCACAATACCTCTTCATTAACTTAAAAGACACTCACAATCCCATTCCTTTCAGTATTTCTCAGATTCAGTACTTGAGTTCCTTACTTTCATGGTGGAAACACCCCTGAACAACATTAGAACTTCACACCCCACTGATTTTATTCATTCTCTCGGCCTCAAAAGTATTCATACACCAAACTAATCATGGTATAGTCCAATCCACCAAGAAACAGGGTCAGAATAGTAGGTGGATTGGCTAATGTGTCATGGTGTTGCCCTCAAAACCCCTAACACAGAAAACATAGCAGTAACCAAGTTTGTTGATCCCACACACACCAACGGTGGATTTAAACCTTTAGAACAGATGCAAAGAGAGCAAACACATATGCAATCAAGTATCCAAAGCCTCGAGTCATGATAGACTTGTATGGGCTTGTGTAAGGCAAAGAAAATTCAGGAAAACAAAGAAAACCAATTATCAGTGTTTTCAAGTATATTTTCTTATTAGAAACTGAACAAAATCAACCCTCAACTCGAGGTACTACAACAATATATCTTGATACAACCTTCCAACTACCCCTTGAGCCAATCAACCACCATAACCACCCTTTGTTAGACTTCTAAGATGGCAATTTGCCAATTTTGCTCTTAATTACCATTCACTCACAACTTGATTTTGCAAATACCACCTAACTAACCTATTAAGCCTTTTAAATACAATTGCAAGGTATTTACATAGCATATAGAAATATAGAGAGAAAATACAATAAATATTTTAACTAATGAATTATAAAAAATGGATTTTTGTAGTTTATATTCATGTCATTGTTTACATTGCATTGCACATCTTTCAAAGTCAAAGCATTACTTCACTTTGCATAACTAATAAGTAGATGCTGATAGATGCCGAAAATCTAATTACAATATAGTTTGAACAAATTCAACCTAAGCAATTATGCAATTTCTTCACATTGCATAACTAATAACTAGGAGCAGCTGCCAATTGCATTTTCTTATCATGGCATTCTATGAGACCAAATTTCTTTGAGATGTTTTTTCAAATAGTTCCCTGCCTTGTCTATGTTACCACATTTTTCATACATGTCTACCAAAGAATCTTCTCAAACAGTTCACTACCTTGTTGCTATGGCTAAAAGCTTAAAACAAGTGATTTTGAACAAGCTATGGATGCTTCGAAAAAATATATCAAAAGCATAATAGTAAGCAATAGCATAGAGAAGGAAGTGAACTGTTTGAAAAAATGCATCAAAAAAATTTCTTTGAAATGATAAATTTAGTTGTGCTTTCACTCTTCTTTAACATTGTATATCTGCTCCTTTTTATAACAATAGATAAAAAAATGTAAAAAATTGTATAACAAGAGATAAAAACTATCTTTTTTGAAATCAAAAGGCATTTCCATAGCATAGAGATATAGAGAGCAAATATAATAAAGAATTTAACTAATGAAATGTAGAAAATAGATTTTTGTAGTTTTTATTCATGCATTGCACATCTTTCAAACTCAAAGCATCACTTCACATTGCATAACAAATAACTAGATGTTGATAGATGACAAAATTTCAATTACAATATAGCTTTTTACAAAAATGCCTCAAAGAAAAGTGGTCTCATGGTGATGGAATGCCATGACAAGCCATAGACAAGGCAGTGAATTGTTTGATAATATGCCTCAACTACTTGCATTTGACAACTTTTTCCTCGAGTGAAAATTCACCACCATAGGAAAAATCCTCCGAGATAGAAAAAACCGAGCAAGGTTATTGTAGAAGGGCCCAACTTGATCCCATAGAATCAGACGAGAATTTTCTAAGCATCACGATGTCTGAGTAATAGCATATTGAAGTTCGCAGCCATTGTGCACTTTGGACCCTTAAGGGATCGATCCGGTTGAACGTAGCTCAGAGTGATTTCACGTGTTTAGGTGCGAAAGAGGACCATGACTAGCATAAAAATAGCTATTCAGATGCTTTGGAATAGTCTGTTTGGTCACACGAGCTACAGAATTAAAGTTGCACCACTTTGCAACTTTCAACTACTTGCATTTGATAACTTTTCCCCTAGTGAAAATTCGCCAGCACTGGAAAATTCCTTCGAGATAGAAAAAACCGAGAGAGGTTATTGTAGATGGGTCCAATGTGATCTTGTAGGATCAGATGAGAAGTTTCTAAGCATCATGGTGTCCGAGTAATAGCATGCTGAATTTCGCAGCCATTTTTCTCTTTGGACCCTTAAAGGATCGATCCAGTTGAACGTAGCTCAGAGCGATTCTACGTGTTTAGGTGCAAAAGAGGACCATGCCTAGTGTAAATGTATCCACTTGGATGTGTTGGAATATTTTGTTTGGTCACATGAGCTAGAGAATGAAAGTTGCACCACTTTGCAACTTTCAACTACTTGCATTTGACAACTCTTTCCCCGAGTGAAAATTCGCCACCACAGGAAAATGCCTCCGAGATAGCAATAACCGAGAGAGGTTATTGTAGAGGGTTCCAATGTGATCTTGTAGGTTCAGACAAATATTTTTTAATCACCATGGTTTACGAGTAATACCCTGTCAAATATTGTTCCCCTTTTGCACTTTGCACCCTTAAGGGATCAAGTCGGTTGAACCATAGTAGTTGTTTTGTTGAATGTCATACCCTAAGGTATGTTAGAGATGAACTAGGTTGCATCGATTTCTCTGAGGCATATACTTCCCCTACCTTTTCAACCCTAAGCAATATGATTTTAGGGGTACTCTCGATGTTAGGAGTAACGTATAATGAACCATACCAAAGCCCTTGATATTTTTGTCATTTCTTGAGAAATCGGGTTATCTTATTCCTTGTTGATGTAGACCAAGGGTACCATGTCATGTGAATCCCTCATGTTCTTAATGACTTGGAAACCCTTACCACATTGATCTATTGGTAGGTTTCCTTTCTCTTTCTCATATTGGTACAACAATTTGGAGATGTCTTCCTCTATAACCTCTTTGTTTAGCTCTCCCCACTTGGAGAAAACCATGGGTTCAAATTTGATGATAGAAGAGGCTTGTTTCCATGTTATGGTTTTCCATATGTCTTAGGAGAAGATGGGAGTTGTCCTACATAAAAATGCCCTTTAATACCATAGTCTCTACACCCCTTGTCTTGTCTCATATTTGGACCTTGATATTTGGAAAAGATTTATGTGAGGTGGATGACGAGGTTAAAATGGATGGATCAATATAGGATGATGAATGTGAGGCAATATCATTGTTAGGCACTTGGAGTAGTTTTTGATATTTTTCTTCAAAGTTATGATAATAATGGAAAGGCCAAGGGTGAAGGGCACACAATCAACAAAGAGGGGGGATGAATTGGTAGATCCAAACAATTACAATTGTTAGTCTATGTTCAATCCTTTAGGGTCAAAACAACCTTTTATTTTAAAATTTGTAAGAGGTTAGTCTATAATGCCTTGAATGAGTCAAATTCACAATAAAGACTGAGTTGAGACGTTAGGGTTTTGTTACCTTTTAGGTCTCTTCTACCAGTTTTTTGAGCTTTCATGGCAGTCAAATGTGCTACAAGCTTTCAAATGGAAGACTACAAAGAAGTTAATGTCAATTCTCATAGGAATGAAGTGATGGCATATGGCAGTTAATTGGAAAAAGATAGCAGCAACATATCAAATCATCAAGAGATAACACAGATTGAAGAAACCCTAGATGTTCAGATAGAGGGACCATTCAGGATTTCAAGGAAGATCACTCCTAACAATTGGTTATGGTATTTGAAATTCCATCAAAAGCTTTTGTGAATGAGGTTAGACAGTCTTTAGATGAATATAATATTTTCTTTTGTGGCTTTTGGGCTAGATAATTTTGTGTTTCTTGCTAGTCTTCTGCACTTTCAAGGAATAAAACTAGAGCCAAGGATTAATAAACCGTGGTCATCATTTAGCAAGGAGGGTGCAGTAGTAAATGATATAGTTTCTATAAGTGGTAATGAAGATGATGCTCTTTTTCGATATCCTTTCTTTGAGGTCGGTCACTTACTTATTATGAGGGTATTGAAAAGATCCAATTTAAGAGAGCTGGAATTGGATAGGAAACAAACAAATGTATAGTCAATTGATAGTGTCAAGGGAAGTGAGGTATCAAGACAGTCATAATTTCATCAGAGGACAATAGATTTAAAGGAAGGTTATTCATTAAGACAAGCATCATGAATGTATCAACACAAGTGAACTATGAAGGGTCATTGTACATGGCAATGTGCAAATGAAAAGGATAGATTATAAATGAGTAGTGATCAGTTGTTAAGTACAATGAGTGTATGATTATAAAGTGTTTGACAATCAAATTCACTCACCACAGTCAATGTCCTATGACTGTCAAGTCTATGTCATTCAGTGTCTCAAGACTCCAAGAGCTATGTTTGTTTATGCAGCAATAGGTCCTTATGAATGCAGAGTCTTCAAAAAATATAGTAAGTCAATGACAAATATTATAATAGTGATGGAAGAACATCTTGAAAATATTCCCATTTTTCAATACTTGTAGCAATACATTTAGGGAAATAATCCTCCCATTTCCAACACAAATCATGAAATATATTGTACTTGAGAAAAGGACAAAAGGAGTTGTTGCCCAGTTTTGTTTTTCCATTCCACCTCAGTTGGCCCAACTATTTGCATTCCAAAATGGTTCAAAACATGCACATCCCCTGCTCCCTATGAAACACATGGGTAGTAGCCTCTCTACGGTTGTGTAGTATCATAGGAATTTGGTCCACAAAAAACCTACAAAAGCCTCTTAATATTAGACATAAACTCACATAAAAATCATTAAAATAGCAATAACTAAATAATGTCAGTCATACAGCTGATGAGACCTACTACCACCTTCATGCATGCTAGAGAAGGAGGTTGATTGAAGGTCCTACAATGGTGATGTGCCCCTTCGCTACTTTATCATCTCTCGATGACCCTACGTATAAATTTCAAATATATCACCGAGAGGCCTAACATAAAACATGTAGCATATAAGAATCTGATAAATCTAGGAGATGGAAAAGAAAGAGAAGATTGACAACCAAAAAATGCACTAGCAACCGATGTTTCTCATACCACTGAACACTTACACCAGCAACCAATGTTCTTTTCTTATATACTTTGAAAAAATTCAGTATTACCTATAGTCACAATCAAAAAAGAATCAATGACAGTCGTAAATGCATATGACATCAAACAGTAATCATGAAAAAGCCTTATTGCAAGGTGTTGGTCCAAAAGAGTGATCAATAACATGGCTTTACAAATTCAATGTGCATACTTACAAATCAATCCAGGGAACCATCTGGGTCTGCTCTAGTCTTTATTGTGTCGATTATTGTCTCGTGACACACTTTCCACAAGTTCTTGTTCACAGGTATACCCTTATATTTGATCAAATGAACGTTGGTGGCGACAACAAGGTTTGAATAGTGAAGAATTTTCCAATGCATGTCGAAGTCCTCAAACAACCAAACTACAACATTCTTAATTGGATACCTTTGAAACCATGTTCTAGTAACAACCACCGAACCTGTAGGATATTCTATGTTTTCTCCATCTATAACTGGGGACTCCAATTTCTTTTTGGCCTCAATACAATGACACAGGTAATAATTTTTACCCTCTTCATTGTCTTCATCTGCAATCACTGCATAAATGTGCCCTGCATTGATATGTTCATCTTGTTAGATTTATTTACTGAGCAACATAATAAAACTTGTAAGTAAGATATATTACCTGGTTCTAGTAGGTTCGATACATGATCAAAGTCAATGGATGATTGCATCTCCGTGATTTGTAGAGCCGTCGGGAGTTGATAAGTGTCAAGTGGGGTTAGACTTATTACAGACCATTCATCAACCCACTTTGTTGACTCGCAATCATTCCATGATTGAAGTGTACATGCATAAAAAAAGCATGCCATTCTCCTTGTATGGATAGTCCATGTACCTGCATTGGAGCTTCTAAAAGAGTGTAGCTCACTTGATCCTGTTAGTGTACAACAATCCTCATATTTTGCAATGTTAGTATCATCTACTAAATGAAAAAATCTACGAACTAAAGAATTACCTTCACTACCTGGACCCATTGAACCACTGGACAATTGATCTTGCATCTGTCAACTTTACATTGTTTTTGTACTTTAACTCTTCTCGTGCTAGGGCTCTTTTGATACATGCACCCACTCCATCATGCTCCCCCTTTCCATTCCCGGGCTTTGAGAAGTTCCACATATGCTGAACACCACTAATCCTATGCATCCTGCTCAAATAGTAAAACATTTTGGTGTTCTTGAATTGTGATGTACAATTATCTAACCATATGATATGCTGATTAAATGATATGCCCCTGCTAGCCAGATCAGCATAGAACATATGAAAGCAACCTTGAACAAACTCTATAGAATGTGTGCGATCATCACTGATGTAAAAGTGATACTCCCTCAATTTTTTCCTATTTTCCTTTGTACTATCATTTGCATGAATGAATGCTATATGTACAAATATAGCAACCTACACGAAGTTGTAGTACTGTGATTGCACCTCATTTTGTGGTTCTCAGAGAAGTCGACAACTAAAACGATATGACAAAGTGGAAATGTGTCCTTGCATAACTTGAATTGTGAGTCCAACCATTGTGCTCTGTGTGTATGTGTTGCATAATCATAAACCACCCGATCATGAAAAATGCCCATAAACTGATACGTTGGAATCTTATCACTGACCAGTTCACACTTCTTTACTTCTTTCCCATCTTTTAGACTGTATGCCACTGTCGTATATTTGCCAAATTCCACAATTTTGTCTCCAATTGTGTGTGTACTAGCCATGTGTTGGAAAATTGGAAAATGTTACATGCCACCACAATGATCACATGTGCCATCCAAACATAATTTTTTTTAAAAAAATTGACCATCCTCTCTTCCACATAAAATGGAAGACAAAAATTTCCTTGACGATTTAGGTGGAGGCATTATGTTACATTCCTGCAAAACATTGTTAGTATGCATATCTACACATATACGTCGATAAATGGTTAGAAAACTCAATATGAACCCTACAAAAACAAGTAGTTTGTGTGTGATTTATTTTGACATAAAAAGGCTTTAGCATTTCTAAATGCCTTTGACATATTTTAATTTCAGGAAACTTTTGTACAAAATCAACAAAAAATTGGGTTTGAGTGGTCTCCAAATAATGCATTGGATGTGGCTCATGGTTTATACTACAAATTATCCTTCTTACAAGATCTCTTTGATTAGGAGAGGTCCTTGTGTTATCCTTCCAATAATTCACAATTAAAGATCTCAAACCTTGAGCAATTCTTGTGTCTTTCCATGGTAGTTTACCCAAAAATGCCCATAACTCATTGCTATTTAGATCCTCCACTCTTTCATGCCTTCCTTTGGCTCTCATTAGAGATGATCTACTTATTTTCAAAGACTTACTTTCCTTTGTAAGGTTCACCTTGTTCCTTGTTTGACTACTTAACAGTGTTGTTGTCATCACATGTTGTGTGGCACAACTATCCTTCGTGCGTGAGGTGGAACCCACACTCTCGTATGCACTCATCAAGTCCTTTAAAATGGAATTTTCACTTGATTCATTCAAAACTCTTAGCCCAAGAGCCTTCATGGTGGGCCTAAATTTGAGTTGCCTCATCATTTCAACAAATAGTTGGCATCTTCCACCCTCACTTAGCTTTGCAAAAAACAAACTCCATATTCTTTTTGCATATCTTTGACATGTACATTTTGGAATCTTATTAGGCATCCATTTCAAAACATTGGAATCAATATCAATCAAAAATGTAGGTTTTCTATGTCAAACTCTAGGAGGAGTTCTCAAATGTAAATTTGTGTCAATATTGGGAAGGTCAACAACATCGGGGATAGATCGTGTACCTTCAATTGGAGGTGCAATTGATGATATACCTTGAGATTGACATGTAAACGATGTTGTACCTCCAACTTGAGATGTCGTTTGTGGAGTTCCTTCAAATAGAGATATGTTTTCTGATGTACTTTCAAAATGTAATGTTTTTAATGGTGTTTCTTCAATTGGAGATGTGATTTTCGATGTACCTGGAAAACCACATGTTGTTGTCAATGTGTCTTCAACCGGAGATGTGCATTGAGCTTCACCTATGGTTGATGATGTGCCCCCAACTTTTGTATCCATTCATGTCCTTCCATGAACTTTCCTCATTCATGCCCTTTGTTTTGCCAATTTGACATCTCTCTTAGATTGCACGGGAATTTGTGGTTGTATGGGCTGCAATTCCTTTGCTTCACAAGCTACATTTTTTTATTCTCTTCTCCTTTCATTTTTAACTACATGTTCTTTTGGTGTTAGAGGCTTCGTTCGTTTCCTCAGCATGACCTTGAATGCTACATGTGCACAAACACACATAGAACAAAATTAAGTAATACATTTTACAAAAAAATTGGTGCAGAGAGGGGTGGAAACCATTCAATACAGAAAATCAATGAGAATCACAAACCTAGGGTATAAATTTCTGCCACCTAAATGAAAACTAGAGACTCTTGTGTTTATTTTTCTCAAAACCAAATTTTTGATTGTCGAAAAAGTCATGAAGAATATGGATTCAAAGAAGGGTTTGTGATGCTATATCTTATCATTATTCACTATTTCTTTGGCAATGAGGTTTTTCAAATTAGATGAAAATAAAAAATTTCCAAATTAGTTGAAAAAAGAATGAAATATAGTGAATTCCACTAGCCATGCTAGAAATGGACTACTATAATCAATGTAAATAGAATTCATAAGTAAATTTATGTTAAGTAAATGTCATGTTTTTATTTTTTGTTCTTCAAACTCATAAAAATTGAACTTTTTTATGCAAATCCCATCTAATTCAATGTTGAATTCTAAGTTCAATTGTTATTATTAATAAAATCATTCAGAAAATTTATTTTATATTGTCAAAAACAAATAAATATACTAAATACAAACATTTCAATTTACCAAAATGAATATATTACCTCAGATAATGTAAAACGATGTAGAAACATCAAAATATCTTCTTCTACGTTGTCTACCATGTAGATTGGTGGTAAAAAGGTGACAGATCAAGCATAGATTGGTACAATATGAAGTCAACTACAGAAAAAAGGCATTTTTGACTCGGATAAAGCATTGAACCAAACAAACACAGGAGAATGTGGGCCTAAATCATGAGGTCAACCCTTATTTTTACCCTTCAAGGTAAAACCCATTTGGTGCTCGCCAAATATGTTCCTCTGAAAAGGAGAGACTTCAGAGAGAGGGAGAGACACAAAGTAGGAGAGAGATAGAGGGAGTGGGAGAGAGGAGTGGGAGAGAGAGAGAGAGGGGGAGGGAGAGGGTGTGGGAGGGAGAAACCTAAGAGAGAGGTGCTGGGAGGGAGACACCTAAGAGAAGGAGAGGGAGTCAAAGTGGGAGAGAGGGGGTGGGAAGGAGAGACCTAAGAAAGTAGTGTGGGAGGTAAGTGAGGCCTGACAGAGAGGGATTGTGAGATAAGTGAGGCTTAATCCCTCAACCCTCAACCCTTAACCCTTAAACCCTAATCCATAGAGACAAAGACAGAGAGTGAGAGAGAGGGAGGGAGACACCCAAGAGAGAAGGAGAGGGAGAGAGGGGGTGGGAAGGAGATACGTAAGAGATTATGAGAGAGAGGGAGTGAGAGATGGAGGGGGTGGGAGAGATACAAGGAGTGAGAGAGAGAGATACTTGAGAGATAGAGAGGGGGTATGAGGGAGAGGGAGTACTCAAGATAGAGGGATTCGAGAGAGATGGATGGGGTGGGGGGAGATACATGAGATAGAGGGAGAGAGAGAGTGGGAGCGATATATCTGAGAGAGGGAGAAATATAGAGTGGGAGAGAGTGAGAGAGAGGGAGTGGGAGAGAGAGGGAATGGGAGAGAGATAGAGGGAGTGAGTGAGTGACATACCTAAGAGAGGGATTAGGGTAGAGATTTTAATTGGGTTTAAGGGTTTAAGTGCTGAGGGATTAGGGTTGAGGTTATTGGGTTGAGGGTAGAGGGTAGAGGGTTTAAGGGTTTAGGATTTAAGGGTTGAGGGTTGAGGGTTTAGGGTATAGGGTTGAGTGTTTAAGGTTTAAATTTTTAAGGGTTGAGGGTATAGGGTTGAGGTATTAGGGAAGATAAGGTGGGATGTATGGAGGGAGAGATGGAGGGAGAAGTGAGATAGAGATAAGGAGAGAAGAGGAGGGAGGGATAAAGATAGATGAGGGTTGAGGATCCAATGTATAGAGTAGATGGTTGAGAATTTAAGGTATAGGGTTGAGGACCTATAGGTTTGATGGTTTAGGGTATTGGTTTGAGGGTATAAGGTTTAAGGGATATGGGGGAGAGAGAAAGACATGAGAGAGGGAGAGGGGGTGGGATGGAGAGACTTGGAAGAGAGAAAGAGGGAGGGAGGGTTAAGGGTAGAGGGTAGAGGGTTTAATGGTTTAGGGTTTAAGGGTTAAGGGTTTAGGGTTTAGGGTAGAGGGGAGAGATAGAGGGAGTGAGTGAGTGTGTGAGAAAGAGATACCTAAGAGAGGGAGAGGGGAGAGGGGGTAGGAGGGAGAGTCTTGAGAGAGAGAGGGAGGGAGTGGGAGAGAGATAGAGGGTAGAGGGTTAAGGGTAGATGGTTAAGGGTAGAGGGTAGAGGTTTTAAGGGTTTAGGGTTTAGGGTAGAGAGGAGAGAGAGAGAGAGGAGGCAAGGAGGAAGAGAGAAATAGGTATAGAGGGACAAATAGGTAGAGAGAAGTAGATATGAAATCAGAGATAGAGGGAGATGTAGGGATGGAGAGAGAGGTGAGAAAAAACAAAGAGAGGTCTAGGTAGATAGAGGTGGGAGGAGATAAAGAGAAGTAGAGGATAGAGTTAAGGGTAGAGGGTAGAGTGTTTAAGGGTATAAGGGCTAAGGGTTTAGGGTTTAGAGTTAAGGGTAAAGGAGAGAGAGATATAGGGAGTTATTGAGAGAGAGAGAGAGAGAGGGAGGGAGTGGAAAAGCGATAGAGGGTAGAGGGTTAAGAGTTAATGGTAGAGGGTAGAGGGTAGAGGGGAGAGAGATAGAAGGATTGAATGAGTGAGAGAGATACCTAAAAGAGGGAGAGACTTGAGAGAGAGAGAGGGAGGGAGGGAATTGGAGATAGATAGAGGGTAAAGGGTAGAGGGTAGAGGGTTAAGGATGGAGGGGAGATAGATAGATAGAGTGAGTGAGAGAGAGACTTGAGAGAGGTAGAGGGGGTAGGAAGGAGATACTTGAGAGAGAGAGAGAGAGGGGAAGGGAGTTGGACAGAGATAGAGGGTAGAGGGTAGAGGGTAGAGTTTTTAAGGGTTTAGGGTTTAAGGGTTAAGGGTTAATGGTTTAGGTTAAGGGTATAGTGGAGAGAAATAGAGGGAGAGAGAGAGGGATTGAGTGAGTGAGTGAGAGACCTAATATTCCCTCTCTAGTTCTCTCTATCTCACTTCTCTCTCCTTCCCTCCCTCCCTCTCTAATTTTCTCTATATCCCCCTCTCTCTCCTTCCCTTTATACTTCTCTCTATCTCACCTCTCTTTATCCCCCTCTCTCTCTCCCTCTCTCTTTCACCCACATTTTCTCTCTACTTCTCTCTATCTAACCTATCCTTCTATACATATTTCTCTCTCCCCCCTCCTTCCCTCTCAATCTCTCCATTTTCCTCCTTATCTCTCTACTTTTCAGCTCCATCACACATCTCTCCACCTAGACCTCTCTCTATTTTTGTCTCAACTCTCTCTCCATCCCTACCTCTCCCTATATCTATCCTTTCATATCTACTTATCTCTACCTAGTTGTCCCTCTATACATATTTCTCTCTCCCTCCTTTCCTCCTCTCTCTCAATATCTCCACCTTATTTCCCTCTCTAATTCTCTCTATCTCTCTCCTCCCTCTCTACTCTCTCTATCTCTCCCTCCCCCCTCTTTCTATCTCTCCTCTCTCCCTCCCCCTCTTTCTATCTCTCTTTACCTTCTCTCTACCCATATCTCTCTCCTTCTATCTATCTAAACTATCCATCTTTAACTATCCCTCCCTCCTCTCTCTCTTCCACCAAAATTTACTCTACATCTCTTTGTCTAGCCTACCCCTATATACCTCTTTTTTTCACCCTCTCTCTTTCCCTCTCTCAATCTATCTACCTTCCTCATTATGCCTCTACTTATCTCTATCACCTCTCTCTCTCTTCCTCCCCTATTTACTTTCTTTCTCTCTATCTCACCTCTCTCTCCTTCAATATCCCTCCATCCCTCCTCTCTCTATCTCACCTATCTCTCCCTCCCTACCTCTTCTTCCCTCTCTCCTACTTCTTTTTATCTCCTCCCACCTCTATCTACCTAGACCTCTCTCTCCATTCCTACCTCTCCCTCTATCTCTGCTTTCATATCTACTTCTCTCTACCTATTTTTCCCTCTATACCTATTTCTCTCTCCCTCCTTGCCTCCTCTCTCTCAATATATCTACTCTTTTTCCCCCTCTCTCTCTCTCTCTACCCTTAACCCTAAACCCTAAACACTTAAAACCTTCTACCCTCTACCCTCTATCTCTCTCCCACTCCCTCTCCCTCATATCCCCTCTCCCTCTCTCAAGTCTCTCTCACTCACTCACTCCTTATATGTCTCTCCCCTCTCCCCTTATCCCTCTACCCTCTACCCTCTATCTCTCTCCCACTCCCTCCCTCTCTCTCTCAGGACTCTCCCTCCTACCCCCTCTCCCTCTCAGGTCTCTCTCTCTCTCTCTCACTCACTCACTCACTCCCTCTATCTCTCTCCCCTCTCCCCTTAACCCTGTTAGAACCCAAAATTTCATGAAAATCCTAAGGTCTTTTACCTATTTGAATCGAATATTTTCATATCTTTTCCATAAAAATTCATTTTTCCCATCCAAAATCATTCAAATTCCTTTACCGTCATTCAAAAAGGCTACAAAATGACTTATATCATATACTGCTGCCCTAAACCCTTTAAATTTTTCTCCCTACCACTTTACTACGGATAGCCTTCAAACAGTCCACGATCATCAAACACCATCACTATACCGCGCGCAGTAAAATCTATAACCAGGGTAATGTAGTAAACAGGGAAGCAACCAGCGATGGTGAGGGTAGCAGCTAACGATCAAGCACAAAATGTTTACCATGCCACCGCACGCGGTCTAAACATAGACCGCGGTGGTATGGTGATGGTGAGTCATTGGCGAGGCAGCAGTTAGTGAAGGGCCACTACGGTACCATTGGTGGTCAAGTCAGTGACTGCAGTGATTGCGGTGGAAGCGGAGATGGTGAATGGTTAGCGGGCTGGCAATGGCAATATAGCGGTCAGTAAGCAGTTACCGCTATACCGCAACCTGTGAAAATGGTAACCATGGTAGCGCAGTAAGGAGATAAACGACACCGAAGTAGTCAAGGTCAAGGTACCGTGTTACCATGGGGAGACATAAGTTTGACTGCAGTAAGGCGGTAGAAATAAAAAGGACTTCATAGCGACATACAAAGTTTACCGCGTTACCACAGGTATAGATTTTACTACATGCGGTATAGCAGTGGTTGTTTGATGACTGCCAGGCTGACCCTCTACCACACAACCATTAACTATTTGAAGGCTATCCATGGTAAAGTATTAGGGAGAAAAATTTAAAGGGTTTAGGGCAGCGGTATAGGATATAAGTCTTTTTTTAGCCTTTTTGAATGGCAGTAAAAGAAAGTATAGAGTATAAATGAATAAAAATTTAATATTTTGATGGAAAATATTAAATTTAAACGGGAAAACCTTAGGGTTTTTTAATGAATTTTTTGAACTAGAGAGAGAGATAAAGGGAGGGAGGGTAGAGGGGTTAGGGTTTAAGGGTTAAGGTTTTAGGGTTTAGGGTTAAGGTTAGAGGGGAGAGAGATAGATGGAGTGAGTGCGAGAGAGAGACCTGAGAGAGGGAGAGTCTTGAGAGAGAGAGGGAGTGAGCAAGAGGGAGATAAAGGGTAGAGGGTTTAAGGGTTTAAGGGTTAAGGGTAGAGCGGAGAGATATAGGAGTGAGTGATTGAGTGAGTGAGAGAGAGAGACTTGAGATAGGGAGAGTGGGTAGGAGGGAGATACATGAGATAGTGAGAGAGAAAGAGAGAGGGGGAGTGGGAGAGAGAGAGGGTAGAGGGTGTATGGTAGAGGGTTTTAAGGGTTAAGGGTAGAGGGGAGAGAGCTAAAGAGACTTGAGAGAGGGAGAGAGGGTAGGAGAGAGAGAGAGAGATGAGGGAATGATATATGTAGGTAGAGAGAGTTAAGATAGAGAGAGAGAAGTAGAGATATTGAGAGAGAGGAGGCAAGGAGGGAGAGAGAAATAGGTATAGAGGGACAAATAGGTAGAGAGAAGTAGATATGAAAGCAGAGATAGAGGGAGAGGTAGGGATGGAGATAGAGGTGAGAAAAAAACAAAGAGAGGTCTAGGTAGATAGAGGTGGGAGGAGATAAAGAGAAATAGAGGGTAGATTTAAGGGTAGAGGGTAGAGTTCTTAAGGGTTTAAGGTCTAAGGGTTTAGGGTTTAGAGTTAAGGGTAAAGGAGAGAGAGATATAGAGAGTTAGTGAGAGAGAGAGGGAGGGAGTGGAAAAGAGATAGAGGGTAGAGGGTAGAGGGTAGAGGGGAGAGAGATAGAAGGAGTGAATGAGTGGGATAGAGACCTAAAAGAGGGAGAGGAAGTAGGAGGGAGAGACTTGAGATAGAGAGAGAGAGAGGGAGGGAGGTAATTGGAGATAGATAGAGGGTAAAGGGTAGAGGGTATAGGTTTTAATGGTTAAGGGTTAAGGATGAAGGGGAGATAGATAGAGGGAGTGAGAGAGAGAGACAGACTCGAGAGAGGGAGAGGGGGTAGGAGGGAGAGACTTGAGAGAGAGGGGAAGGGAGTTGGAGAGAGATATAGGGTAGAGGGTAGAGGGTAGATTTTTTAAGGTTTAAGGGTTTAAGGGTTAAGGGTTAAGGGTTAAGGGTTAAAGGTTAAGGGTTAAGGGTTAAGGGTTAAGGGTTAAGGGTTAAGGGTTAAGGGTATAGTGGGGAGATATAGAGGGAGAGAGAGAGAGGGAGTGACTGAGTGACTGAGAGACCTAAGAGAGACAGAGAGTGGGTAGGAGGGAGAGTCTTGAGAGAGAGAGGGAGATGAGGGAGAGTCTATATATCTCCCCTCCCTCTCTCTCTCAAGTCTCTCCCTCATACCCCTCTCCCTCTATCAATTCTCTCCCTCTCTCTCAGTCACTCCCTCTATCTCTATCCCCTCTACCCTTAACCCTAAACCCTAAACCCTTAACCCTTAAACATTGATCCCTCTAATTCTCTACCCTTAACCATCCCACCCTCTTCTCTCTCCTCATATCTCTTCCCACTTCCTCTAGGTCTTCTCACTTTCACTCACTCACTCTCTATCTTCTCCCTCTACTCCTTAACTCCTTAAAACCTAAACCATTAAACCCTTTTACCTCTATCCTATACCCTCAACCATCCCTCCCTCTCTCTCTCAAGTATCTCCCTCCTAACCCCTCTCCCTCTTTCAGGTAGAGGGTAGAGGGGAGAGACAAAGGATGTGACTAAGAGAGAGATACTTGAGAGATGGAGAGGGGGTAGGAGGGAGAGGGTTGAGAGAGAGAGAGATGGAGGGAGTGGTAGAGAGATAGAGGGAGGGAGGGTAGAAGGTTTAAGGGTTTAGGGTTTAGGGTTAAGGGTAGAGGGGAGAGAGAGAGATGGAGTGAGTGAGAGAGAAACTTGAGAGAGGGAGAGGGGGTAGGAGGGAGAGTCTTGAGAGAGAG
>CM021108.1:143907935-143927930 GCA_007115665.2 Sequoiadendron giganteum
TATTGGTGGAAAGTTGAGAACCTCCTTTAAAAACCCTTTTCGTTTCATCAATTTTGGGTTTAAAAAAAGTCGTCAGCCACATGGTTCATCATATCACTTAGATATCACCAATTTTTGGCCCATCATGATCTTGTACATACCCATAAAACTGGGTAAGAGTAGTCAAACCATCATGAATAAAATATGAAGAATAGAAGAGGAAAACTATGATAATCAACAGTTTGTTATCGGGAACTGAAAAAAAGAATATCATGAAGAACAAATTGTTACAGGGAACTTCAAATAGATGAGAAAAAAATAATATCATGAAACATATTTATACAAGACAGATGAAAAAAAAGATACATTAAATAGAACTCCTAAAGCCAATAGGTAGAAATAATCTATGCAAAATGGGTATAATGCCATAGACTTCATTGAAAATTTGAGTTACATTACCTAACACTAAAAATTATAGACAAATAGAGAAATTGTAAAAGAGCTATTAGAATAAGACATAAAAACCACTAAACTAATTGTAAGAGGTGTTAGAGTAACACTTAAGAATTAGATGTAAATGAAAGAGGAATGAAAACCCACATTAAATCAAACTGGTCAGGCCAATGGGTAGAAATAGTCTCTGCAAAAGAGTTATTAGAATAACACTTAACAACCACTAAATTAATATTATCTGCAATATGTTTATGCTTTCATACTTACCCTCTACATATATATATATCCAATTACCCTATGTTGATCTACAATTTCTCCTATGGTAATGGGTATAATGCTAAAGATGCACAAAGATAAGTAAAACAATAAGCCAAGGGCAATAAAATTACTAACCCTAACCATATTTTTTATGAAAGAAAGAAGATTTAACTACAATTGCTCATATGGTAATGGGTATAATTCCAAAGATGCGTAGAGATAACTACAAACAATAAATGGGGGATGAAAAAATTACTAACCTTAACCATAATTTTTCATGAATGAAACAAGATTTAACTGCAATTTCTCCATCCATATAGAGCCATAATCTCTTTGAAATATCCAAAATGGGTATAACGGAAAAAGTACAAACATATAATAGAAATACAAAATAATAAATTAATCATTTATGCAAAATACCCATGTAAAACTACTTACAAATTTTGAAGAACAATAGTTTGAAAACCCTCCAATTTGCCATTAAATAGAGCCAAAGCCGACAATTTTTAAAATAGTCTGCTATCAAACCAACCACAAATTTGAAGGCTATGATTTTTACAATAGCCTCCTATCAAACCAACAACACAATGGCTCTTTTGACAATGCAACTTAATCAATATATTTTATAGCACATTTTATAGTATACTTTCCCACACTACAACATTCAATATTGCATTTACTTTGTCCGCCGCTATAGTACAAAAATGGTAGGATGCATTAACCCTCATGTGAGAAAACACTTACCATTTTTCTTTCACATATCAAGGTCACCAACTCCATGACCGCCACCCCATGTAATTAGCAAGCTCCACGCTGTCATAAAAAACCCTGGGGAAGTAACCGCCAACTGAGAGATCTCTAGCGCTGGCAAATCCTATTCATAGTTCGGCTGACGAAAGTCCTGGAATAAACTTCAAACAAATAGCCTATCAACTAATTAACTAAATTAAACATGTATTGTCACTACCATTGAAATTTGTGCAACTTTAGGAAATTCAAAATCACATATCATTTTCTTGAATACTAGAAAGTATATTTTGATGGGGAGACATGAAATTAATGTATATAAATGCAGAAATGGTCAAGCCAGAGATTAACATCAGAATTCTCAGTTTTGATGACCCTTCAAATTTAAATAAACTTAGACTCTCATAGGACAAGTGACTTTGAAGTTGGGTCCTGGCTTCCTTACTTCCTTTGTAACATGTGGAGCCCTCTTCTCCATATAAATAATAAATCTCTTCATGACTACATAATTATCCATCAAAAAGATATGGGAAATATCAATTTTGAGAGGTCTATTTTATACTTGTAATAAGATATAGAAGTAAAATAATATATTTCTTTATTAAATAAATAAAAATTATTTAATATTTAATTAATAAAATACTTTTTAAATAAATAACATATTTTGATATTTTATTTAAGATAATTATGTTGGCTTAATTGGAAGAATTAAGATGAGATTAGATAGAGTACATTATAAAATTAATAAGAAACAATAATAAATCTAAATAAAGTGACTATTCAACAAAGACTAGTAAAACATTCTTAGGAATGCATGTGAAATTAGATAAAATTGAATAAGTTGAAATGTAGAATATTCCAAATGAAAAAAAATCAAGAAGACCTAAATGATTTTTTGAAACAAGTAATCTAACCTAGTAATATTACAAGGAAGAGGGTATGTGCAGGATCATCATGCAAAAAAAAGGCCCTTAAGTGGCAATAAAAAGACATAAAATCAGAGTTAGACAACTTGACGTAAAAATTTGAATAAGTTATCTATATTATTTAAAAAAAATGTAAAAATAGAATTTGTATAAAATTGAATGTAGTTTCTAAACTACTAGACATTTATTTAAAAAAAATATATATATTTGATTAAAAATTGAAATTTCACTGCAGTAGTATTTAAATTTCAGGGTAAAAATAAGAAGTAGGTGTTTGTCTGACCACCCTAACCACAATAAAATGATAATATTTTTTTATAAGATTTTAGATATAAGTAGATGACTCATGTCCCGATGTGATGCATATTTTTTAATAATTTTTTTCCACGTAAATAATTAATTATGAATTTTTTATTACAACTTTTAAAAAATATAAAAGCTCATCTATCTAACCACCTTAACTTGGTCAAAAATTCATGAAATTCAATTTATTTATTTTTAATCCTATAGTATGTGAAGCATAGAATGTGACGCATGTTTCAGATTTAAAAAATGTGATACCATTTGAAAGTTATAATTATTTTTCAATCAGCCTATCAATCAGGACTTTATTCATAATTCTAATAGAAAGTGAATAATAATTATTTATTAAATTCAAAGTAAAGCATACCTTATTTTGGTGGAAAGCTGAGAATCTCCTCTAAAAACCATTTTCGTTTCATAAATTTTGGGTAAAAAAAAAGTCGTCAGCCACATGGGCCATCATATGGCTTACATATTGCCACTTTTTGGCCCATCATGATCCTGCACATACCCAAGAACTCTATTATTAGCATTGGTGTGTTCTAGGATAATATGATGAAAATGAAGGGGAATATTAAAAATTTGTTGGACCTAGCAAAATAATTAGAATCCAAATGAATAAGAAGGCGAATGTCATGGGTGAGATGGATGTGGCTATGGTTGATGACTATTTGATGTTCATGAGAGAGGAGTGAGAATTTGATGAAACATTGAATGTTAACTCTTCTTCTTAACAATATGATTTCATTATATCCTCTTACTCTTCTTATTAACAATATTCACTCTTTTGTTAATTTAAAACTTTGCTACGAGTGAACTATTTTCTTAATCCCAATTTTTAATTTATTTCTAATTTTATAAAAAAAATGATTATATCTATTCTAAATTTTTAGAAGAATTAAAGCCCTAGAAAACACCCTCATTTACCTTAGCGTATTTTAGCTAGTAGCCACTACTCAACTTATTTAGGAATTATTAGTGGAGCTAGCAACTCCATTAATTTTTTTTTTTCTAATTTTTTTAAGGAAACATTTTGAATTTGTATTAATGGTATTAATAACAATTTTTTTAGTTGAAAATTAGAGAAAAAAATTAGAAGCAAACAATAAAAAAGAGAAAAAAATATATGTTGAGCCACATGGCAGTTTTTCTTTGATAATATGCAATTGCTACTTATTTCTAACCCTTCATTTTTTCCATAACTTATTTTTAATTTATAAATAGTAGTTTCCCCATTAAAATATATAGTTCTTTCCAAAAAATATCATAATTAAAAAATTGCATGGGAACCCTCTAACTCATCAAATTTAATAAAAAACCACACTTAAAAAGCTGCATGAGGACATGGGACAAAATGCTTCTAAAAATAATTTCAATGAAAAGAATACATTCCATGGAGCTTAGAGTGTATGTTGACCATTCTATGGCTAGGAATTAATCTTGAAACACAAAGTTCTCTCATTAATGGTAGAGCAGATGTGGATAGATAAAAACTATTACTAGTTAATTAGCTCTTAGCTCAATTAATAAAATAATTTATTTATGTTGGTGAATGAGTTAATTTGTTTTATTGATTTTATTTTTATTAAATAATTTATGGATAATTGTTTCCTTTGTTTTTTTTCTATTTTTAATATTTGTGCAAAACTAATTTATTTTATTAGATGTGCATATGTGATATTTAGTGTCCATAATCACATATTTCATTTCGATAGTAACTAAATTAATTTTAGGTAACCATCACAAAGAATACCATTAATTAGTACATTGCATATTATAAATTTTTTTTTTATTAATATGTAAAAGCTCTCTTTTAACTTTGAAAAAATTAAGATCAATGCACCAATCTTTACTCTTCAATTTCCTAATGAATATTCTTGATTGTGTTGTAATTTATTTATTTTAATTGAATTTAAATTGTTAGAAATTAATTATTTCATGTTTTTTTTATAATATTGGTCTATTATTATTTACTACATGCAAATTGACATGGTGATAGAATAATTAACACATTTTACAAAATTCTTTAAATTTCTTATAGTACAAATTAATAATTGAGAGGTATTGTTAAGAACTCAGCTACATTTATTTTACTAATTTTATTTTCTATATATGACCATTTTCATATTATCTATGATATAAGATCAATCTATAATAATAACTTTGTATTGTACAAAAATCCAACCCTTTACATTTTCACACTTCTTTTGGCCCTTGTGAACTAAATAAACTTAATTGTGCCTTATTTTTGGTTTTGTAAGGTGTACCTTTACAATTTCACACTAATCTAGGGTTTTATTAAATTAATTGGGCTTCTTTATACCTTACATGGCCTTATTTTTCATCTACAAGCCTTATTTAATGCATCTTTCTAAGGATAATCCTGACATATATCAAATATACGATCAAAATTTAATGATTTTGGTTTGTATGGCCAAAATTAGTGATCTAGGAGTCATACACCAGCTTGGGCATATGGGTCCCACCTATGTCTCAAGGCCCCAAACCTAAATTTGGCATAAAATTAGACCTTTCTTGAAAATTATGTCTCGAGGTTAGCTTAATGGGACTCATATTCCCCAACAGGTGTATGAGTCCCACTTAGATTAGACATAGTTTTAAATTCAATTCTTGGCAATATTTTATTCTCCCAAATCTGATGTCATCTTGTAGTGTTGTAATTTTGGGAAATTTGGCATAAACAAGTATAAATACAAGGTCATTTCACATATTTTCTCCTAGAAACTTGAATAAGCAAGTGTGACCTAATAATTCGAGCATTATAGCAATTTAAGAGTGTACAAGAGCACTCAAGAGTGATTATCAAGCATTTTGGAGCACTATTCAAGATTCAAGCATCATGTCAAAGTCATCATGCATCAATGTTTCTTTTTGAGCTAACATTTGTCATGCAGGGATTTATGATTCAAACAAGCATTCAAATCAAGATCTACAGTCATGCTAGCCATTTCATACAATATTGTAGCCTTTTTTTCAAGATTTTGGTGAGTTGCAACATTGTAGATTTGTTCATTCATCATTCCTTCATTCTATTTCTATTCATTTCAAGGTTTGACTAGCAAAATGGGTTTTGACCAAGGTAAAACCCTATCACATAAAAAAACAAAATTTTCCCCTCTCTTTTATGTGTGATTGTACATATAGGAGGTTTAGATTGAAGATCTATTAAAGAGAAATACTAGAGAAAAGTTGTCAAGTTGTAAAAATTTTCACCTTACTTGAAAGATCACGGAAAGTTGCATACAGATTGCAATTCAATGTTTTTGACTCGAAGATTTGACAAGAGAGAAGCTACAAGAGAACATTAGAGGATATCAAAGTTTTAGAGCAACTTTGATACTAGGAATAAATCTCCACTTGTGGCATATGAGTCCTAGTATACCTACTTTCAGACTTTTTTTGTAGATTTTGATTCATTAGTTCTAGATTTTGGTTTTTTCTCGAAACCCTAAACTGGAACTAAATTTCCCCTACTAGCATATGAGTACCAATGTGCATCAAAAAGTAGTATTTCAAGGATTTCATACCCTTATTCAATCTTATTTAAGTTTCCAAGTGCCCCTCTATACTTTATCAAGTTTACTATTCTGATTTGCATTCATTTCTAGGTCATTTACCTAAGTTTTGCATATCATTAGGTTTTAGCATTAGGTTTTGCATATTACCAATCTTTCCAAGCCCTAGCTTGATGGTGAAACCTGTTTATACCTTTCATTAAACCCTAGGACACCTTATTTCAAATATATTCCCCTCGTTCTATCCTTGCATTAAGATCTCTAAGATATCCTTGAATGAACTAAGTGAAATAGGTCTTAAACCCAAGTTCCATCTCCTAAAAGATAGAATGCCTATTTCCCCTAGGTTTAATTTTTGTGAACCTAGCCTTTGGAACACCTTATTTTTTATTTTTATTGCATTATAGTCCTAGATCTAGCTTACATTAACTTCACATTAGGCTTTTCATTAGTTAATTTGCATCTAGGGTTTCAAAATCTTGCATTAGTGAAAGTGCATATAGGCTGCATTTTTGCATATTGCATCATTGAATTTTATTTGAAATCTATAATTTCACTTAGTCTAGACAACATACAAACTAGAAACCTTAACATTCAATCAAAAATATTTATAATTAGTGCAAAAACCCTAATCTAGGACTCATATGCCCCTCTAGGTGATTTAGTCCTAGTACAGGTGGTTTTTCCTAATTTATGGGTATTCTATGTCAATTGTTTATCAACATTTGAACCCCTAAAAAACTATGATTGGGAATCATATGCTCCTCTGGGTGATTTAGTCCCATATTAGATCTTAGACTACATTTTCTACCATTAAAATCTTTGCTCCTATGTTTCAGTGTGTTGTTAATAAATTTCTATTTTTGTTTGCAGTGTTTCTATTTCATTCATTTCATTTTACTTAGTTTAATTTTATTTGAATTAGAATTAGAGAATAACATTTATCTTGTGTTCATTTCATTTATCTTTCATTCATATATTACCCCTTGTATGATCTTTGCAACTTGGTGTCCTATTGCTAATACTATAGTGAGACTACGTTCAAGACTCATGGCATCTCATGATACAACAATCATCATAGATCTTGGTTTATCTAGCTCTTTCACTACTAGTGTTGACACTAGTTCACTAGGTATGGACCATACCTCTAACAACTCTTTGCCTTCAAGTAGTGTGACAAATATTGAAACCATGGTTTTTATTATTCTACAAGAAAACATGTAATCCAAATCCATGAAGACTTAGCAAACCTACAAAATCAATCGAGTACTAAAAACATTTCAACCATTGCTATCCCTATCATAGATAATATACATCACATGAATGAAAGTGAAGAAGGAATAGAACTTGTGCATATTATAGTTCAATTTTTTGGAAAACATCTTACCTCAATTAATTTCTCTACTTTACCTTTGAACAATTTCCAAAGCCAAGGAGGAACTCAAACTCCCCCTCCCACAAGGGTGATCCCACAAAGCTGGTTTACAATTTTTGGGTGATTCTGATTTTTGCTGAAATCACATATTTTTAGAAAACATAATGATTCAAGCCTTGAAAATTTCCATTTTAAGAATTCCAATTGACGAGTGTTTGATCAAACCACCTTAGATCAAACCCCCTTGGATAGAACCCCGCTAGTTTTAAACCATACCTATAACGAAGTCTCCTTTACACCTATCAAAATGCTGATAAAAAATGACTTTTAATTTACCTTTTGGGGGATCAAATGAATTCATTTAAAATTTATTTCAAATGATTATGGTAGTCCTCAAAAATAGCTATCCAACAAATATAATTTTAATATTTTTTTATTTTATTATGTATTTGTTTTTTTAGTCTTATTAAACATAGGTTTTTCATCGAAAATGAAGGTCTTTGTTCTACACATGCAAAAAAATAGTAGATTATCAAAAAAAAAAATTGAAAAAATATGAGTGCACCAGATATTGAATTCCTTGATCTAACAAAAAAAAAGGGATTTTGATAGATACAAAAAACGTTACGTGTTACACGGTTGCACTATGTCTGAATTGTAATTGGTTTGACTTTGAAACTTGATTAAAGAAAAAATATTCAATAAAAAACTATCTAACCAAGTGGAAGCACTAGATATTGGTGTAACATATTCTAATCCTTCATGGAAAAAAAATTATGTGTTATACGATGTGCGTCACTTTTTTTAAATTCTATTTTCTAAAAAAAATAGTTTTCATGGGAGATGGAAAAAGAAATGCAATCTGATTCCAAAAAATTAAAAAAATATATTTTTAGAATCTATAGAAAAAATGTGATGAGAATCTAGTTTGCATCATCTTCAAATTCCTCATAGTTGAGCCACTATAGGTGCCAAAATGTGAAGATTTAGTTAAAAATAATAATTTCAGTGTCCAGTTTGGCCAAAAATTGTAAACCACTATTGTGGGATCACCCACAACCATTGCCTCTATTCCTACCTATAGAAACCCTCACATTACAACAACCATGCAACCTAATAGTAATGTCATTCCTACCTTGGGTATTTCCACTTGCATTCCTAGTACATTTGTGGCATAGCATGTCATATCTCCTATCACTTTACCTCCCACAAGAATTCCATTCACTTGTCCCTCGAACACATATACACTAATAGGTCTAGATAATAGCTTATTTTCTATTTTTTTATATATACCTTGATATACTTTAAGATAAAATTTTCAGACAATATTCCTACATTAAATTATCCTTTCATATCCATTATACATACTTAAACTTAGAATATGATGATGGGATTATGGTTATAATATATTAGTATTGAATTATTTGTAGGAAGATATGTATGGAATGTTGATGGAATACTAATTATGATAGTTATCCTTGTGTATATGTTTGTGAAACTAACTTGTTTCTAGCAAAAGAGGAATTGAGACATATACAGTTATGGTATGAACCTGTAGCAAAAGGAATGCTAGATAGCTAGGTAGTGGAGTTCCAGATTAGATTGAATGTGGTGGCTATTGATTAAAGGAACTTGAGGAAAGATGAACATGGAATTATTATAACCAGTTAATAAACGTTGAAGAGAAGGTCTCCTTCACTTATAGGAGTTTGACAATTGTTTGTATGTTTACATGCAATTCTATTGTGACAGAGTCTTAGTCCTATTAGGATTATTTTCTTTTTTAGCTATAGGTTGACTAAGTCAATCTTAAATCGACACTCTAAATATTTGGGATGGAGTTAATGATTTTAGTTAGTTGTTACATTGAATAAGATTCCCCCAGCTTGTATATAGTTGTTGGTCGAATCTGTTGAGTAGGTTAGTTTTTTTTAATATTATCAGTTACTTTTAGTTCCAAGACTTGAATAATATCTAGAATGATTGAGTACAATAAGTAAAGAGATATTTTGTAAATATTTCATGATGATATGCACTTAATGGAGTTAATTTCATGGCATGAATATAATCTATTAGCTAGATTTGGGTTTAGTCAGAGTGAGAACAACCACTTGAGCAAGCCACTAAAGTTATTATTCCTCACTTCACTTCATTTCTATTTAATTCGTTGTTTTTAGCTTATTATTATTCATGAATTTTATGCAAGTAATTAGATTCTCATATCTTTCTTAGTTTCAATTAATTCTTAGGAATGTGCATGTAATGGTTCACCAGTAATACTTCGGAGGATAGTTTAGCTGAGTCATTAATTTATATTAGTTTTTAGTTGATACAGTTATGTTTTATTAGTAACATTTCATTTACAGTCTAAGCTATATGTACCTATAGAAACTATTTATGGTTATGTCTTTTACTATTTTGCAATATTGTTAATTTCTGGCAAGTAGAATAACTTGAGTAGCATAGTTTAAGTAGTTCTACTTGTCCTTAAATGCATATATAATGTTGCACCATCATAAGCTTATGAGGCTTGGGTTGATAATTTAATGCAGTCTTGAGCAATGTTGAGTGGACTATTCAGTTAGTTAAACCCCCAAATTGAGTAGGCTCTACCAATTTTATAAGGCATTAGCTTAGACTCTACATTTTTGGTGTCACTGTCAAGGATGGTGTTCACTTCATAGGCATTTTTTTACAGATTTCATAGTTTAATTCCTTTTTCAGCATTAGGACTGTTAGATATAATGTTTTTCCAACACTGGAGATACACTCACATTGTATAGGACTGCTACGTTATAAAGCCATATTTCATGTATGTGGCAATAGAGAAACCCCTTGGGTAGATTCCTTCCATTAACATGCAAGGAAGCTATAGGAAAAATTGGTCAATGTAGTACATAGAGTGAGGGTAACATTGAAGAACAAATTTCCCTATCACCAACATCTAGTACACATATAGAAGTAATATACCACACCATGGATGATGCACCAGAATATGATGTTGAACAACCAACATTCAAGTTTGCAATCACTAACTAGGAAAGGGCTACAATGCTGAAGAACATTACTCCTTCACCCTTTCCAGTCTTCCATGGGTTAATGACTAAGGACCCAGATACAGTTCTCTTTGAGTTTGATGTCCTATTTTGAATTTATGACTATACTTCGGATGCCGATAGGCTTAAAATATTCCTTATAAGTCTAAAGGATGTAGCCCTAAGTTGGTTCATGGGATTAGGTTGAGATGTTATCTCTAGAAATGTATCAAGACTCTTGTAGGGGACCTGATAGGAGGAAAGATGATATTTTTAGATTGTCACAAAAGAATGATGAGCCTTTCGAAGACTATGGAGACATTTCAGTTTTCTCTAAATAAAAACCCACAAAACAAGTTGTTAGAAGCGTCCCTCAAGTTGGTCTTTTTGAGGTGACTTAATGATGACTACATGGATTCCTTGAACCTCATTGGACAAGAAGATATTTCCCAGCTACCATTTTTAGACATTTGTAAGGCCTATAGGAATTATTCTAGCACTTTTACAAAAAGTCCAAGAGGAGATAGGACATCCATTATTGGTAAATAATCTTGAAGGGTTTAAAAGACTGAGTTAAGCAATTTGTTATCCAACATGAAGGAGGATATCATCAGCTATTTGGCAACCTAGTTGGATACTCTCCACATTAATAAGAAGCGGGAGGAAGTTGAGGCTATGCTCACTAAATATTTTGCAAGCTGTAGATAGAGAAAGACAAATTGTAAATGGAAGAGTGGTAAGTATCCAACAAGATAAAGTTGAGAAACCTAATTTTTAGCCAATTCAAGGAGATGATGGAAAACTCTTCTATATAGCACAAATGAGGCCATGGCAGCCAAGGCAAGGTATGCCACAAGACCCCCTTAACTCTAATTCATCCTTTCCTATTTGGAATTGAAATTTTTTTTCTTGGAACTCTCAACCTTGGCAAGAAAATGAAAAATAGTGGAAGAACCCTCAACAATGCCCACAAGATCAACCAAATTGGAACGAACAACCAAACCCTTGGCCACTAAAAAAAATTCAGGGTTCCAATTATAATCTAGAATGGCCAACCCAATAGAATTAGTAGCAACCTCAATTGTAGAAAGGCCAACAATAGTAGCAACAAAATATGAACTATTAGCAACATATTCTCCCTCCTCCACCACAAAAACAATATTTAATTTCTCCATCAAATCCTACAAATCATCCACCCAAGCAACCACAAAGACCCACCCAACCTATACCTAACCTTAGCACTAAGCTTGTTCAACAAGCTTATAATAATGAAGCTATGCAATGCTCCACCTATGGGGTAGATGTGAGTGATGTCCACCTTAGATCAAGGAAGCAACTAGGTGGACCTTCATCCCCTCAAATTACATATATGGAGGATGAGGAACCTATTGTAGAAGCTCCAGACAAATCTCCTTTGGAACCTAAGTCAAATTAGGTACACCAAAGTACTTCAAGCCCTAAGCCACCTTTTCTTAAATTCCTACCTATTCAAAAGAATCACACATAGGCTGAGACATATCTTCTAGATTGATTAAAGGATGTGATCATTAAGATTCCAGTTATCCAAGCTATCAAATAAATCCCTATTTATAGTAAAATTTTTAGGGATTTATGTCTTAAGAAACAAGGTAGGAAAATAAAGGATCCTCAAACAATCCATTTCTTGTGAAACCTTGCAAATATCATGTTAGGGAACATTACTATCCCTAAGTATACTAACCTTGGTAGTCCAGTAGTGGACGTGAAGATCAATGGAACCCTCATCAATATTACTTTGATAGATTTAGGTATAGCAATCAATTTCATGAAAAAATAAAAAAAGTAGTTGCTTCGATTAGTCAACCTTAGGCCCACACAAAATATTTTACAGTTAGTTGATAGGTCCATATTCAAGCCTGAGGGAATTATTGAAGGCTTAGTGATTGTATTGGACTCTTGGGAATATCCTGTTGACTTCATAGTGTTACAATGAAAATTTAATCTTATAGGTTACCCACTCATTCTAGGTAAGCCTTGGTTTGCTACAGATGATACATTTATAGGTTGTAGGTCTATAAAAAAATATAATATCTAATGGGACAATCAATAAGAACTTGATTCTTTATCCACTGGCCCAACATATGTTGACCTTGAGAAAACTATTTGGCCTAATTTTGATGAGAAAAATAACTATTCTTTATAGAAATGAATGACCATAGAGCACAATCCCTTATTGGATGATTAGGATGAAGATGATCTTATTGTTAACATTTCTCAAAATGACTATGGTAGGATCCTACAACAAGGTTTCCAAATATTCCTACAAGACCCCTTAGTATCATACCCACCAATTCTTTAGAGGAAATATCTCAAATATTTAATTCATTACTACTTCATGAATGTCTACCCATAATACCAAGTCGGGATATCTCACCTATTCAAGATTCATCCAAGGAATTCAAAATTATGCCAAGAAAGAAGTTAAACATCAATAATGCCTTGATAGAATATCAAAAAAACTCTTTGCAAACAATGTTGTAGGCATAGTTAGAAGTATATGCATGGGATTACCATAATATGAGAGGCATAGATATTGATTTATGTATGCATAATATTTATATCAATGATGGCTATAGACCCATTCAATGACCACATAGATGTATGAATCCTTCTTTGAGAGAGATAGTGAAAGTAGAGTTCCAAAAGCTCCTTAATGCAGGTTTTATCTACCCAATATCAGACAATGAATGGGTCTCACCTTTGGTCATTGTTCCCATGAAAGGTGGGAAATGGAGAGTTTGTGTAGACTACAGGGACTTGAATACAACCACTAGGAAAGACCAATTTCCTCTACCCTTCATAGATTAAGTAATTGATTCTCTAATTGGGAAGAAATACTTTTCTTTTCTTGATGGATTCAGTGGTTATAACCAAATCAAAATTGCTCCAGAGGATTAGGACAAGACTAAATTCACATGTCCTTGTAGAGAAAGTAAGTTTTCATTTGGGAATATGATTACAATTTATTTAGTCACAAGGTAGATTACACCACACTTTTCTCCAAGAGAGAAAAGGTAGTTGGCTCATAAATGTTTCCCATACTCCTAGATATTTGGTTATCTATTTTATACAAGGCTTGATAACATCATAAGAATGTGTATCAGGGAGGATGAAATCTTTGGCATCTTGAAGGCATGTCATGATGAGCCATGTGGAGGAAATTTTGCAGAAAAAAGAACAACCTTTAAAATACTTACCACTATTTATTATTGGCCTACTCTGTATAAATATTCAGTTAAACACATAAAAAGTTGTGATAGGTGTCAAAGGATGGGCGTACAAACCAAAAGTGATGATATTCCATTCAAGCCTCAGTTTATATTGGCACCTTTTGATAAATGGGATTTAGACTTCATTGGACCAATATCACCTACATCCAAAAACAAGGAGTATATCCTTGTTCACATTTATTATTTTATAAAATGGGTAGAAGTAAAAGCCTTACAATATGCTAGAGATGGTAATGTGGCTAAGTTTTATATGAAGATATCATCACTAGGTATGGACTACCTAGAGAAATAGTCAATAATCAAGGCCCACAATTTACTTCTGATCTAATTACTAAGTTGGTTGAGGAATACAAAATTAGACATAAGAAATCAACACCCTACCACCCTCAAGCTAATAGGGAAATTGAAGGTATTCTCACCAAGAAAATGTAGCTACATAAGAAAGATTGGGTTGCAAGACTACATGAAGTAGTATGGTGTTATAAAACAATATGGAAAATCACCATTGGTTTTAACCCATATGAATTAGTTTATGGTAAGAAAACAACCCTTCCTATCGAATTTGAGTATAAAACAATGAGGAAAATAGTGCACTTAGGAATAGATTTGATAAAAGCACAAAAGGAAAGTGAAACAATTGAAAATGGGAAGAGGGTTTCTACCCTTGAAGAGATAAGGCTCCTCTTATTTCACATGCTTGTTTCACTCAAGGAAACCCTAGAGATCTCAATCCAAGGATGGAATGAATGAAAGAGATCTACTATAGGTTGTCCTAGGGTATGATTAAGAACTAAAGAGGGGTTCACCACAAATCTAGGAATTGTAAAGACTGATAATATGTAAGACCTAATTATGAAACCTAATGTTATGCAAAACTTGAATAAAAGACCTAAAAATGTGTAAAACATAATAAAGAGCTAAGAAACTAGAGATATGTACTTGGAAATCTCTAGAGGCATGAAACAAGATCTAAAATGTTGAAAAAGATGGATTTAGTACTTAATCTAAATCTTTAAAAATATAGAAAATTTCCGATAATGAGAATCATATGCCACTTGTGGCATATTAGTCTCATTTTCTTTTTTTGGAAATTTAAAGTTCAGATCTATTCTCCAATCTTTACACTTCATTCCCGACTTGATTTCTAGATCTGAACCTATAAAAATACCTATAAAATAAAATATAGTGTTGATTTGCTCATCGGGGGTTTACTTCAATCAAACCCCTAGTTTGGTAGTTAACCTTGATGGAAACAATGGATCTTGAATGTAAATATGAATATAAATCCTTACCTTAAGTGTATCTAAGATCAAGAAATCTAAAATGCAATGTAACCCTATCCTAATGAGCTAGAGTAAGATAAATGAATGGAATATGAAGATAGTGACTCACTTTGGGAGATGTATAATCACCCTAATAAGCCACAATGATGTATTTACCTTCCTTAGTCTAAAATTAGAATGCTAATGGAGGATGGAATCACTTAGGAAAAAATTCATTAGGCTTGGCTTGATGGCTAGTTACATCTCAAAAACCTAGAATCCATCATGATTCACCATAAGAAACCATAATCATTCCTCAAAAATGCTAGATATTGAATTAAAGTGAGCTTGAATACCTACAAAGACACAATAATGATTCTCCAAGAATTCAACTTTGCTTGGTATTTTCTCTCAAATGCTCTTGTGAAGAATGCTTGAATGCTCTTGAATGCTTAGATCTTGAAATTCCTCTTCTAGATTGAAAATAATGACTTTGAGGTTTATTTATATAGAATCACACCTAATTTACCATTTATCAGTTCTTAAAAGCCAACATCAACAAAAAAGTTAAATTAAAAACCTGAATTTCTCACTTGAACCCTAAAAATAGGCCACACAGGACTCATACACCACCTATGGTGTATGGGTCCCACCTAGGGGGACTCATATGCCCAAGGTGGCATGTGAGTCCCACCCTAGACTTTTGGGGTGGACCAATGATGTTTTGTTAGAGAAATTTATTCTTTTGGTGATTTTGTCAGGATTTTAGCTGAAATAAGCCTTGAGATCTGATATAAAGGGTCTTAGGGGCTTGTTAATGATGAATTAAAGGGTATTTAATGCAAAGGTACTAAAATAGCTCCAAATTAATCAAGGAAATATACTATCTCCAAGAAGGGAGTACAATTTATATTTCCACATTTAGCCCCCACTTTAGCACCCATATGGCTCTACATACATATGTAAGCTAAAGGACTCTAAACAACAAAATTTGTTTCATTAAAGGATACTCATATGGATTCATTTGTGAGCATGCGAGAATGAAGCTCCCATTGTATCCATTTGCAAAACCACAATCTTAGTAAACACATCCTATAGCACATATTCGTTAGTCATTCAAATCCTCTTATCTACCTTATTTATGAAATCAAATTCGAGGGTAGATGTATGCCTCCCTTGATTTCACTTGCTTTATGGATGAGGAAAAAGGGTAGCAGTCTAACCACATCAAATTAAAAAAGTCGTATCATAGGGTATTTCCAAGTATCATACCACATAATGATAGATATATGATGAGGATGGGAGCGGAATCATGATTTCATTGTAACAAATAGCATAAAAAATGGAGTTTGGTAGCCCTCAGTATGCTAATTTGAAGGAAAAATTACTTTTAACCCTAATACAGTAAAACATAATTTGAACATATATAAGAGGAAAAAGTGAAGTAACCTTAAAATAGATTATATTTTACCTTCTTTCAGCTTGACTTTATCAGAGAGTGATTGAGGATGTTGAGCCGATGAGAGTACATGCCTCTGAGACTTGAGGTCCTGCAAAAGGAGGTAGCTCAAGGTGAGTTGCAACATTAGGTGAGTTTATTTTTCTGCCTTATATTTGTCCTTATGCATTGTTTTTTTGGTTTTTACCCATTTCTAGGCTTATTTAGGACCGTAGAAGAAAATTTTGAAAAGTTTTTGTTTTTTTGGTGAAGTGTCCCCATTTTTCACAAAGTGTCCCACTTTTTAGCGAAGTGTCCCACCATTTCCCATAGTGTCTTTTTTCTTCGTGAAGTGGCACAAATAGGGAATAAAGTGTCTAGAACCCTTAGAAATGTATTCTAAAATAAATTTAGCACACTTTTTGGCTATTGATGTATATATTTGAAATTTCAAAATGCTTATAGGAAATATTTTTGTTTTCTTATTATATTTTGCATCGATCAAGATAGCGTCTCGACGGTAGAAAATTATGTTGCATACAAGACCTGGTCTCAACTTTATCAAAGGTGGCTACTCAAAATTTACAGATGAATTGATTATATTGGAAATACCTCATGCCTCCCATGAGGTACTATGATGCTATGCTGATGGCGCTTATTGAGAGATGGAATGCTGACACCTACACATTTCACCTACCTACCAATGAAATGATGATCACCTTGGAGGACATCCATTCCATCCTTCGAGTTCTTGTTTGAGGTGAGACCATGTGCTTTGCCAATGATCATACATATTAGAGATGAAGGAAGATATAGGGTATTGCTCGGGAGGACTAGTTTGAGAGGACATCATAGGGCCACATATTGATTTATCATGGCTACTCTATGCATAATCACCAGTATTGAGTTGGATTATGATTTTTACAATGGCACTAGTACTCATCCCTAATGGTTGAAGTGCACACCTAGACAAAGGTATTTTTCATATGATTAGATAGATGGAGGACCATGAGACTATATATGCTTGGGGTTGCAACATCCTTGCACATTTATATTATGATATAGGGAAATTTTCATATCATGAGGTTGACAAAATGGTGTATTGTATGCTAATATAGGTTTGGTGCTTGGAGCATCTCACATGCACTAGCTGATAGGGTTTCCATCTATATCAACCCTAGTATATCCATATGCATTTAGTTATCCACTGAGAAATTCATTGCAGTACGAGGATTTACACTTCTGGAGAGTTCAATTTTGATAGGCTAGATCATGAGGAGGTCCTTTGGAGACCATACAAGCTAATACCATAGTGGCCAGCTAATACCCAGTAGCCTAGAATGATGCAGAGGGATAATTTTCTTTGAGGGAGATGCGATTACATAGTAAGGCAATTCTACTACGACCATGTGATATGATAGTTTAGTCAGATCATAAATAGCATGCACTTTTTATAGGCGATTAGTGTGGAGTGCCTAAAGTCCATGAGATAAGTTAGGTGACTGAGAAGATGTGGATCTCAACATCCCATAGTCTGTGACGTTGATGAAATCAGTGCTACTAATGCATACAAGCAATGGTGGGTAGTAGCATGACCACCTCGTGTATTTTCTATGGATCAACCTATAGGATTTGCAAGACAAATTCCAGAGTAGAGGGATGAGAAGGATGATATAGATGAGGATACAAGGTTTAGGGCATCAAGTCTATTTGTTGATGAGATAGATGAGGATTATGATGAGGGAGAGGAGGACAAGGATGAGGAGGATGATGATGAGGAGGAGGATCATTTGATGAGTGAGGGTGGTGATATAACAGATGAGGGTCTAGTTTCCCATGAGTGGGGAGATCCATCTCCCATTCATATTAATAGATCATAGTCAACACTCATGACACAAACCAACATTCATAAGCATGGAGAGGCTAGCACATCCTCTATGCCTCCTACATGGGATGAGGCTATCTTTACACAGTCAGCCAAGGATCTAGGTGACGCCATTTTATTTATTGTTATCCTTATTCTTATGCTATAATTTATATATATATATATATATATCATTATGTGTACTAATTATTTAATGATTTCTAAATGTTGGAAGTCTGTCATATATTGGCATTGATGTCACCATGTTGGTCTGGTACTAGGTACAAGTGTGAAGATCATTCTTATCTCCTCTGTCATTTGATCTGGTATCTCTAGTATGTTATCTCCTTCGATAATTTGTATGATCTGAGGTTTTGGGAAAAGGCTTATAACAGTTGGAAGCACACATACATGATATTCTTATGATCGGGTTTGGCATCGATTCTTGAAAGTTAATTTTGGTATTAAGTTAATCTTGGGTAACATGATATTGCATAACATAGGAAAATTAATTTTGATATGAAGACTGACAAGTTATCATCTTAGAAATATGTTTTGCATCTATTATGCTGACCTAATCAATGCATATGATTACATTAGGTATATATTGAAGATTATTAGAAGATGAGGAATGTATGAGGTAGAGGACTGATGAAGTGAATAACTGATGAAAAGCAGTGAATGTGGATACAAAGAGAAGGAGAAGTATATGTATGAGTGAAGTGTCTGAACAGTGGTTGAAGATCAGTGAATACTCTGAGCATCAAAGGAACTAAACCTGCAAATGTGGTGTATCTTTCTTAGTTCAACTCTTGGCGGTTAGCCATTCTATGTTTACTTTTTCTATAGGCAGTGAGCCTCCATTTTGGATAGTAAGTACTTGTAAGTAGTAAGATTTTGTAAATGGAAGTGAGCCTTTTATTACCAATTTTGATATAACTTTATATACTATGAGTTAGTCCTCACCGTGTTTTTTCCCTTATTCGGTTTTCCATGTAAAATATGGTGTTCTTGTCTTATGATCTACTTAATTTTCTCTATGGTGCAATAGAGTTTTAAGTGTTTGTTCAATGAGTTTGTGTGGATACTGATTCACCCCCCTCTCAGTATCTGGTTTATTCAATAATTGGTATCAGGGCTTTGGTTCCTCTTGAGAAGTTTAACAACTTGAGGGAGATCTTGCAAATTGAACAAATGAATAAAGAAGATCTTTGGACCACCCTTGAAGATCTTGACAAGGTTGAAATTGAAAATAGAGACCTAAAGGAAAATATTGATGAAGCCAATCAGTGTATCCATAAATTGAAAGAGCAGTTAAAGAAATTCAAGGAAAGATACAGAGAATTGAGTGGGGAGTTGAAGCAAGCAAATGATGAGAACATCGCACTAAAGTTGAAGATAGATGAAAAGAAGAAAGTTAAAGAATGTTTGAAAATAGTGATACAAAGAAAATTTGATGTATGTTGTAGGCTTGAATAGGAAGTGATGAGTGTAAAGACAAAACTTGAGAAAGCAAAACTTTGTGAAGAGGATTTCAAGACAAGCTCCAC